>JAAAKL020002682.1:0-25219 GCA_010016065.2 Carybdea cf. marsupialis auct. non (Linnaeus, 1758) | reverse complement strand
ACCTTTGGAGTGGGCACTGAAAAAGTTAGTTGAAACTGAATAGCCGCTCTTCTCATCTTCTGTATTTGCTTATATATGTATGCATATATATATATATATATATATATATATATATATAGATAGATAGATAGATATATTTGTCGTTCCGATACACAAATAAATAGAAGCAACATTTCTTTTATCAAACGGAAAATTTGGTAGGAGTTTGAAAGTTCAGAAAGTTTTGTTATCGAAGGAGTTCTCGACTTTTCCTCCTAAAGTGGCAGTTGGTACAAAGCTGTATGTGCAACAGAGAATATAACCGTGTTTAATTTTTTTTACTATGTAACGTTTTTGGCATGAACATGAGGCTGAAATTGTCTCACATGTACATAACATAAAATAACTTTAATGGTTTTATTTTTCTGGACCAAGGAAGCCCAGGAAAATCAGTATATAATTTTTAACCTGTCGGCCGACTTACAAAGATGCAATGTATGAGCTTATGAAATGTTTTATTTAGATTATTTGTTTAGTGGTCACTCAGAACAAATTACAGAAGTAAATAAATGATCATGGGAGAAGTTGGGGGGAGGGGGAGTTAAGTAGTTGGGCCCTTTTCAGCTTTAGCTATACTATAATTAAGCACGATTATCTATTGGGGCTGGCTTTAAGGATATGTCCACCACGTAGTTAATGTTCTTAACCGAGGGGGTGTTTGATTGGGGTCATCAGTAACACTTTGTCTCCCTATTTCCCCACGCATGCAAATATCTAGACAACAAAGTTGCTATCCAGAGGATAGAGTAATCTAGAACGGTAAAAGGACTAGCCTCAATGAATCTCTGCCAAGTCGTTCAAAATCGCTATAGCGAACAGAGTAATGAATTTAATTGAAAACATTGCTTAGCTGCTGCAAATTGAAATCATTCGATATCACGATCTCTAAATTGCTTGGTGAGACAAAGAAAACAAGGCGTAGTGATCAGCCAAACATGTGTCTGTCGGACTTCACACTGTTACCCCTGCCTTGTACCAAGTAGTTTTCTTACCATGCGCTGTTCGATTGTTGATATTTAAATCCTGCAATGCTTATCATATGTAAAGGTCTACAGCCTTTCTTCTGTCATACACACATCGTTAGCCAATAGGTGTTTAGATTTGGGATGTCATTTGTGATTGTTGCTGTACATAAACAGAGGTTGGTTTACAATACTCCTTGTGTTCAATCTGTAATCTATTTATAGTATCACTATAGCTAGGCATAGGGATGCCTATAATTTATTATAAAGAAAATGGCAAGGGTGAATCATCGGCTTAGAGGATCATGGACGCGTCCCAAGAAATGATACAAAATCACTCTCATAGGGCTTCTATCTTATCAAACATACCCCGCACACATGAACATAACTTACAAAATCTACGAATATTTATGTGAGTATACATACAATTACCTAAGTAGCAAGAATTACCGTCCCTTAAATTACTTCCCATTTGTACATTTACTAACGAAATACAAATTTAGTAAATATAAAAGGAAAAACTTGGACAAATTGCCTGAAAGTTTTTAATCATCACGAGACGATTTATGGCATTTCCAAGGAGTATCAAACTTTTCAAAACTAAAAACTGTAAACGCACCCGGGTTTGATACAATTTTGATACCTTCTGCCTACAAGACTAAATAATTTTTATCATTGCCAGATGCCATACAGCTTCTTCTAGCTTTTAGTGATTCTGCAGCGAAGAGGAGTGAAAGCGAGCAACTGGCTTTTTGTCGCTGGTCAATTTCTTAATGGAATGCTTACGTCCATGCAAACTAATCCAGTCGATTGATCCTTTCCTTCCCTCTATTAGATACGGTATTAAGTATCATTACATTATAGATTTAGAAGTATTCCATTGAGGGAAACAAAGGGTTCTCTTTATATTTAACGTAGCTACAAGAACGTGGAAATCATTTATGTTATACTCTTGTTTTCTTGTAAGAAGCGGTCAGTTTGGAGCGAGGATGGTTGTTGTTAAATTTCTGCCCGTTTTAGGGCCGAAACGTTCTTAGTCGTAAATGAATACGTATTGTTTTTGACGGGTATCATTGCTTGTACATAGTAAGGAGCAATAGAGGGAGGGGTATATATTCAAGTACATAGTAAAAACTCCAACATTTCAAATCTCAAGCAAGTACTAGAAACAAAAACTCACGAGTGATATACTCGTCGTTAAGAGACAGTAACGTTCTCCATCTTGTTCCATACCCTCCCACTTGTTACTTCATTGTTGCCTCAGGTCTACTGAAAATTGTCTCAAGTGATCTTGGGCAACTACAATAAAGATTTCTACCCATGATTTCAGTTTCCTAAAATTCACTCAACAATAAATTCTTCAAATTTCTGTAAAAGCATCGTAATTGCTTCCACTAGCTGTAAATTTCAGCTCTCTTGCAACAACAAGAGAAGAAACAAACGAGTTGAGTTTGTTGTCGTCAACTGTCTTTTATCTATTGGCTTGTACTCATGGTAGGATCACCCAACTCCTTGTATCCATAAAAAACGATCCCAACCATAATTCTTCATTTTAAACAGAGCCTGCTAGTTCTTTCGAAAATTATTCTGATATGAACAGTGCATCGTTTTTAAAGCATTACACTCAATGTTTATTTTAATGTACCACTTTTAAAGACACTTTTGAAATGATTTGCGTAGAATGGGAGCTTAAAAACAGCACTTGCTTTCTTGAAGTAACAAGATTTTGACCCAGTTTAATTCCATTTTTTCCTGTACCTGTAAAAAAACGTGTATGACAGGAGATAATGGTCTGCACTGAATTGGAGAGTTGTACAGCCCAAAAAACAGATATTTACAATCAAGAATTTGTTTCAAGCATTCATTACTGTTACACTAGATGTTCCATCTCGAATACCTCCTTGGCACCTCAGGTAGGGATTTTATCGGAGTGAGGCTGAAAATTGCGTTCAAGTTGCCCCTCTCCTTCATAGTATTGAAGACTTTGCCACATCTTGCCCTCTATCAGAGATGGTCAACACATTTAAAATTCTCTGTCTCTATAACTGCAGACACTTTATCATGAAAAATGTTAAATATCTAAGATCCGCCTCCTACCATAATTTAAAAGCCATGTCCACTATTCAGCATTCATCAAGTCTCTGAGATTATTTATAAATCGATTAAATGCTACCAGCAAGATGAATCTTAATTATCTATTCCGGTTGCTGGGTGGAAGGGATTTTTTGTGGGGATAGGAGGGCTACCGAGTCCTAGCCGAAAGTATGCTCGCCTCAATACCAAGAAAAATGGATGTACACTGCATGTACCTCCCGAAATTGATCGAAGTAAATTAAAAAATAGAAACAGGCTCACTGAAAAGCCGTCAGTGCTACCAGACCCTGCCTTTTACAATCTAGGTAGAGCTGTATTGCGTATTATGATGTCTTAAGGCCTCGCAACTTCATTTTGCCAAAGATTCGGGACGCTTTCAAGTACCTCTTGCTTCTTTGTTAAAGAAGTAACAGTTCCCTAGTCCGAAACGAACATGAATAGCCTATTCTCCTTTTGTTTCTGATTAAATACAATTAAACCTTGAACAAATTTAATATTGTGACAGCCTTTGTATTTAGGACACTTAGAAGAATGCGGTAGAGCCTTTGACCTCATCGTCGTAGTTGGCTACAACATGAACCTTTACATCGTTACCCTTTCAAGTAGCAGTCCCTAGACTTACCATTAGTACTCTTGGCTACCGTGTAATTGAATAAAACAAGGGTATACGTTGCACTTTTTGATTATATGCCTCTCTTTCAGAATGAGATAGTGCGAAATTTATCATCCATTTTTCTTTGGTTTTCAGCTAGAGCAATAGTAATAGCAAGCACTGTCGATTATTAATGTTTCGGTTGTACTAGTGTCTGGCTTGTAAAAACATGTAGTCATCCTGACGATCGAACCCTTCCAAGTTGAATCCTCCACCGTATGGATTCACAACCTTTCTAAGGCCCTGAGGGGAGTAAATCATACATATTCTTCTTGAAGGGATTTTGTCAACATAAACATTGTAATTGTAAGGGTTTGCTACTTACACAATACCGGATCATGTTGTACCAGAGTACTTTTAGTACCAGATGAACGTGGCAGTTTTGAAGTACCTGAAGCTGTCTGGTATCAAAGTTGCTCCGCTAGCGGCATCACGATGTCCACAAGACACTGGTACTCATTCATAATTCTAGCCCTCTCTTTCAGAACGAGATGTTTTGAAATCTACATTTTCGCCCTGTTCTGACAGTTTATAGGAGGAGAAAGAAGAACAGCAATTTCTAGACACCATCAATCAGTTAGTGACGACTTTAAATTTAACTTGATCAAAAGTTATCGAGACCATATTGAAGCTCATTTGGTACGAGATAGTCTTTCCAAGCGATATCAAAATTTATACAATGTTTCATAACTTAGAGGCCTATATGATAGTACAAGCTGTTCAAAATCGCATCACGGAAAGCAATGGCTGTTCAGAATCGCTTACTTTGGATCACAAGCCATCCGGTATCGTGTAACGAGGCCAAAGGAGAACAATTTGGCTTCTCTTTGTAGATAATCTTCAGGAAGCCTGAAGAACAAACTAGATTTGATGTAAAGTCGTGTTTAACATTTCCTTGAGCGTAACAAAATAACTGTGTGTACATACGTAGATTGTTGAAGCAAACTACAAATAGTGTTAATGCACGAAGGAACAATTAGATACTTAATTGCATGATATGCTACTTGGTTTTCTTGAGGAGATAGCAGGGTGGGTAAAAATCCTCGTAGACCGTATATGGATCAAGGGCTGGAGCTTTATTTACTCTTGATGCGTAATGTTACTCCTGAGACAAGGTTATTCGTATGAATGCGTAACTTGAACTTGTTTAAAACCTGCCCGTCTAGTGTTTTACTGAAATGTAAGTCTTATAAAGACTTCAAAAGTGAAAAGCATTGTTTACGGAACGGTTTGCAGAATGTAAAAACGTATCAGAAAAAGTGGAATGCTTACTGTAATTTCTAAACGTATTGGAGATGGAACTTTGTTGTATTTTACTTATACATGTAAATATATTTATATATCAATTGGTGATGGAAATGTATCCTCGGGAAATAAATCTACTTGAAATGTACTTTTTGATTTAGTTTTCTACGAGCGATTCTTTTAGTGCTTCTTAAGTGAAATTGTTGCAGTCTATTAACTAAAATGTTGTCATCATCCTTGTGTAACTAGTGTCAACAGCTACGTATCTCTACATTTGCTTATATACAAACGTGAAGGAGAAAAACTCATTGATTTTTTAAGCACATCAAGGACATACTTGGAATAGGGTAGAGATTTCTGATTCGCCTCTCCATATTCTCATTCATAAGGTAGAATCTTTTCGCTGAAATTCCATTCAACTGCATGTCCTCTATATAAATATCATACCACCAACCAGCGAGACAATGGAAAAAGTCCCCCCTTTCATTTTCCTTAGTCTCACGGGCGTTTTGTAACGATGCCTATTTGCCCGTTAATTTAAGGAATGAAGTTGTTTAAACATGGCAAATTACTTTTTGCGAAATATAGCAGTAAAGCACAAGATAAAAAAGGAACATGGACATTTGCACATTAGACAATTTTGACAATATTCTGCTGAAAATACAGGTATCGTTGTCCAAACTTACAAATTTAGGACATTTTCGTTACTTGAAGTTTGCCTACTTTTAGTGGAAAGTTCTGTCCGAGACAAATTAATTCAGAGTTAATTGCTGATTTATCTCATGTTTACCGCTTGGTTTTGTGGTTTATCTCTCAACTGATCTTTTTATTGTATCACGCCTTAGAATGTCCTAAGCAGTGAGCTGCAAATGATTGTATCGCTTCCTTCCAAAGTTATTACTACAAAAATTACCCCCACATAACTGTACCTCTGGCCTATTCCTTGTAATTGATTGATACAAGGGTGTTTACATAGTCACAAGAGATGGAGACGATGCACCTAAATCTCACAGCTTTGCTGAAGGTCATTAGGCAAGCATCTGCAACACGTAGTGATAGATGCAGTTACAAACAAAAAGTGTCGATTTGGGTAAACCATATGCTTTTGATGAGTACTTTGTCAGCGTTTTAGCCGATCACATTGTTTACCTTTTGCACAGAAAGAAACATTTTAGCACAAAGAGAAAAGAAAACTAATGATATTATTTGAGGAAAATATGACCTAGTGGGTCTCAACATTTCTTCCTCAGATATTAATTGCAAGTTAAACTCAAAAGCATACATCTTCAAAGTTAGGGAAATAGTTACTAAACAAGCAAGTATCTGATTGTTCACGTTGACTGACCTACTTTATAAAAACAAAACAAAATTAAAGTTATCCCAACGCGGTGAAATGAATATTCAACTATGATGTCCCAAATAATGTCAGGTACATTCTTGACGGCAGACCTTGCTGGTAAAAAGCTCGTTTAGTTATAGAATAGTTACAAGATCGAAGTGAATGCGCGAAATCTCATGATTGGACGAAACATTCGGGCGTACTCATGCGGACGTACTCGGAAACTAAAACAAACTGGCATCTAAAACAAAATCTTTTGGCAACAAAGTTCTGGATCACGTTTCTTGATATAAATGGCCTCAAGAATACGTAAATGAAATTCTGATCGAGCTTGATGCAAGATAGAAAACATGGAGACAGAAAGGTCTCTTGCACATTCGCGACTGCACAATAGATGTTGCCCAATAGCAGAATCGCACTCAATTGTCCTCCTTAATCCTTTACATTGTCTAGGTGGCTGATCACGAGTCGCCGAGTACGTCCGCATGAGTACGCCCGAATGTTTCGTCCAATTATAAGGTTATGGAATAGATCTACCGGTAAAATCGGTAACTGTTATCGCGTTATACCAGCTACCCTAGTCTTAGAATTTAGTAGTAGCAGCAGCAGGATAGCAGTCCTTCCATGATCAAGTCACATGGCACGGACAGGCTGGTCTCTAAATTTGCGTAGAGCTGGATGCGATAGCCACCGGTGGAGCCTCATAAGCTAATGTGGCTACTAGAGAAAAGTGAACTTTGTTACAACCGGGTCACCATAGCTCAGTTGAGCAGCACGCTTTGAATACGTGGGTCCCGGGTTTGAATAGGGTGGTGACAGTTCAATGTTCTCAGGTATCTCTTCAAACATCTTAATTAATGTCATCCGTACGTATTTCCGCAAACTTTATGTGTTGAAGGCCCTCCCTTTTCTTTTGAGACTGAATCTCTTGCTTGGTAAGTAATTTAGGGTGTCCGACCCATATTTGGGTCTACACTTGGTTTTATCCACTGAATCATATTAGCCTATATTCACTTCGTGGTCTAGTAAACCTGTCTGAATCCTTACCTAAGTCAAAGCATCAATGATAAATGGCATCAGATTCTGTCCATTTTCAAAATCCAAGCTTGATGGCTTTGTTATCGTTGTTCCAGCATTTCATCGTTTCTGATCAGCAATAATAACTTGGTTACAGATGTCAGAGGCAAGTAAGCTGGGATAAGCAACGACACTCTATTTGGCATCGGTACAACGTCATTGGGGATAACTGAACGAAGCATAGGGTTAGTTAATCTGGGCATACCCTCTTTCTGATATACACGATAATTTTACAAATCCACTTGTAGTGGGAACTTTTAACTTTCCCAACTGTAAAGCCGTCACAAGTTATGGGAAAGCAAGGCAGGTCTGCGAATAGAGCTATCAGATACTAAAATTCCGTGTTAGGAATTACTTTCTCCTTCGACCCTGGTGGTATTTGGGCATTGGTTCATCCTTAACTTGTTCTTAAATTATGGGCAAAGGACAGCCTCTTGTTCTCTGAAGATGTTTGTTGCGAAGTGTCGTCCCGGGTTCGGAGACTGCTAGTGAAATTTTCATTTTTCTCTGTCGCCTCTTTAATGTTATTATTATGAACAAAGGGATATGGTAAACACTAAGAGGTGGTTCTGCCGCAGTGCTTCAAAGTTTTGTCTTACTGTGTTTGCTAGACTAAATGGATCAAATGCTAGTATAGCGAAATGATAATCAGCGCCATTCTGATCCAAGAGGATAACACAAACAGTACTTTAAAGACAATGCTATGGCAATAACTACATCAATGCGTTCACGCAATATGTTAATGGAAACATGCGGAAGAGATGCTATAGCAACTCATTCGTTAAATTTTATATTAAACATACAATAGTAATCGCATTTAATAGCTAAAAAGCAATAGAGTGATTACTCTCTTTAATCTAACACATCGCTGATAGTTTCGATCCATTTTCCAACAGACACCTGCTAATTTGGAAGCCATCAGTTGTCGCCCACCAAATAGGCATAGACAATGATGACTATTACTAACTGCGCATCAGACACAAAGTGAAATAAAAGGCTGACGATAATTTCAAATCATGAAATTGCCGTTTTATGGAGGTTTTTTGTTGACAGAAAATTACTATGTAGAGGCATAGAATAGTAAAAAAAGCCACAAATTTTAAAGAAGATCGTGTGATATCACAAGTCAGCTGCTTTGTTGTATTCTGCCAGCAAGGAGGAACAGAGAAGGGGTGTTTTAGTTATATTTCCAAGTGTTTAAGGAACATTTGATGTAAGTTAGCGGATCTAACATTTCTTGTTTGAATATCATCCAACTCATTCGAAGTTTGGATAATCCAAGATGAATCGTACTTATTACGTTGCATTCAGAAGAATTGCGTTCAGAGATAAGTTCTGTTTGACCTTCTAACACACTTGATAGGCCTATGATTGCGACAAAAGACAATTCAAATTTTCTTTACAAAATGACTATTAAATTAATAGAAAATAGAAATAAAAATATATGTTTCCAGTTAAATTTCACAGGAAAGGTTTAAAACTTCGGCAAAGGTATTCAAAAATAGTCAGTCTACAAGTACATCTTCTAAATCATCAACCACAATTCGCAACCGTTTGGAAAATTCTTTCAAAAAATAATGAATTTTGTGTATAACTAAAGGCCATCTTGTCTCTATAATCATAATTTACATGACTAAAAACAACATAGTCCATAACAGATACAAAGGCTACGTTCATGTGACCCCAAGAAAAGCACACACCTTTGCAAAAACTAGCCCGCATGTGCCTTTAGTATCCTCACACCCATTGAAACCTACCTCGCATCTATAGTGAGTACGAAAACCACTTTTCAGTCTGGTAAATACTTAGTGTTGATCACGATGAACATGCCTACAGGTTATACGATAATCGTTTATTTACTTGTCTTTTGAAGTCTATCAACATTCCCCATTTTATCATCAAAAAGGTTGGGGTAAACTGTAAAAAGGAGGCCTCGATTTCTATGGGGTAAACTCTAATTTTAATGATTGGTTTCTGGAAGAAGACGTTTTAGTACATTTTGGTTAACTGTTACGCTTTCCTGTACTGGAGACGTCAGAAGTTCTAACAAGACATAATCTGCATTAAAAGAAAAGCCATTTTCTGATCGCAGATATAAATATATATCGCAACATGGGGACGAGCAAATGTCATGCTGTCCTGCATATATGTTTTGTAACAACATTTTGGATTTGTCACTAAGATAAGGAACGCTCCCCACTGATTCAACAAGTATATTGTCAACTTTTATATTCATATCATTATTGTCCTCTATGTTAACGAATTAAAATCCTCAAATGCCGTAGGACAACTTAAGCATTTTTTTAATTTTGTTTACTTTAACCGAAGCAATAATCAGTTTGATAAAAAATGGATTACTCACATTCACCGTCTGTGGTTTACTACGGATAAATGGCAGATGATGACTAGCAGAAATGTTATTACTGTGATTGAACGCAAAAATTGCATGATAAGCCCAACGTGAGCACTAGGGTTACAGAATTGTTTGATTAAACTGTGGGTTACCTTCTTCATTTGCAATATCCATGGGGATGAATTTCCTCTCGCGTGTAACCTCTAGGCCATAGCTAACACAAGTAATGGTCATTCCAAGTACACCATATTTCTCTATTTTAATTTTTGTAGAGGCAGAAGGATGGACTGTATTTCTGATGTTATCGAACGTAAATTATAGTTGACTCAAGTACATCTATCTTGGTGCTGAAAAGATGGCCTAGATTCACGTAATGTGGCTCAGTTTGATAAGGACGTGTGTGTGTTTGTCTTTTGAGTACTGCTTCTACTCACTGATCTCTAAAAAAACACTGGACTGAGCATCTTCCGTCTTAACGCAAGGTTAGTCGCTAAACGCTATTTTAGTTCCCATCAAACAAACTTTAAAAAGATATTACGTAGCATTGTGTACCTTCCGGTGCAATTTTAAATTTTAGGGGCTAGTATTGGTGTTCATACTTCATCGTTGTTGCAAATACTGGGAAGCTCGTTCTAGTCATTTTTAGAGATCAGTGCTTCTACTGCACAACTAGATACAACTCGTTATAAATGTTTGAAAAGAAATCCTTTACCCTCAGGATGAATTGACGAAAGGCATTATGTGTATAACATCTAGAAGTCCAACAATTAAATGAGTCAGTTATTCTCACATGTAAAAATGTCCTTGTATTCCAGAAACTACAGAATAGGATCATATGTAGACGTCCTAGTGAAACGTCTGGATTTGTCAACATATAAATTTATATTTGACATCCTTTTTGGCATTCAGACAATTGCATATTTTTTTAATAATATAAGGAGATAATTTCATTATAATCTTTGGATTTGGGCGCCAGAAAACGCATTTCCCTTATCACATCCTCTGCTTAAGTAGTGGGACTGACTATGACGTTAACCCCTTCCCCATCCTTAGAAGCAATCGATTCATAGTATCCGTTGCAGGTTGATAAAAAGAGACTAACTGTAGGTTAGAAACTGGACTCGAGATTTAGGGTGATTACACTTTCCATGCTATGAGCGGAGAAACAATCAATTACTACAGTTTGATACTTGATCTATCTCAGCAGTCTTGGGCTTGATTGCTGAGATTACCGCTTCCTGTGAATGCCAGGTGAGTAGTATTAAATGCAATAAATCCTTTATTAGCACCGATTCCAACGGTAATACTGTTTTCTATTGTTTCGTAATGTTCCCTGATGTGATTCGATAACGGCACTGCAAGGGTTTATAAAACTGAGTTAGTGTAGTCCTAACAACGGAAGCCTCTTACAAGAAATTTAGCTTTTCGGTGAATTTTTGTTATGAATTATGATCCCTTGTTTTAGGTATTCATTTGCTGTCCAGCCAACAGAAAAGAGTTTCCGATTCGGTTATGATAGTAAGTAATAAGTGTATTTTCTAGATGATAAAATAAAATTAGGCCATTTTCCATCATTTTCGACCTTCAAACAATATTCTTTTCGTCAAAGCTTTACAAACCTATTGTTCTTCATCAATGGAACTGGTATTATGATAATGATGAATAATTACCTGATCGTTAATAAAGATAGAAAGAATGTTCAATTGAAATAGCGATGTACAAAGTGTGAGGTAAGATGGTGCACTCCATGGACAGGGGAGAGTGTACTGAACCTTATATCTAGACTTCATCTTAACATCATCGGATACACTGGTCCATGAGATACTTACCAAAACTTTGGATAGTATCATGTTACTACTGATAATACAAAGTATTGTTCTAAATCTTTCTCTGGAAATAAAAAAGTGATAGCAATTAGCTAGCCTTGATACGGATTTTCTTCCCTCAAACATGTGAGTCCTCAACGTAGCCGTTAAGGAATTGTTTTATTTTGCATTTACACCTCAAACATTTTGGATGTTCTAAATATTTATGGTACTCATTTTTATCACAGCTAGGTAGCTATTATTACAAGTTTAGCTGAAAAAAGGGATGTGAAAAGGGAAATTATATGTTTCAAATTTAAGGTTACTGGAAAAGGTAAAACTGACTTCCATAACGTGCGTTGAACTCCATGTCGATACTTACCTGTGCATGACTAGTAGCGAATTTGACCACTAGGAGGAGGATATTCACTATCACCGAGTTTGAATCCCAATTTAGCATATTTTAAATTTGTCACTAGTAGGCCTATCTACTCAACACAGCACTCAAAGACATTGACTCACAGTTTTAACCTTCGTTCACAAAATTAATATACCGTTCTTTGATAAAGCCTTCCAAAAGAAAGAGGAATAGGCAAGACATTGTTCTAAAACTGTCGCAATGCAGTAGCGAAACAGCACCGAATCGAGCCGACCACCGATGTTCTTACACAACCTTCGAGGGAAATATAAGATGGAGCCACTGCTCCTAATTAAAGATCGGTTGATCATGTCGACTGTCATCTTATGAGAGCAAATTTTTATGTAAGGAATGACATTTATTGAAAAATATAATGTTTAACAAAGTTAGAGAACATAAATATTAGTTCTTTTAACAGTAGTAAGTCCGAATCAATGTTATCTTGACAGTCTAATAAATTGAAATTGAAGTGACACTATCATTAGATAAAGGAAATGTTGCAGGCAAGCTTACAAGTGCATCGAACTTTGTTAATTATTTAACAAACCCCCAACGTTATTGCTAGGCTTTCGGGTAGAGTTAGATGTTAATACAGACGCAAGAAAAAAAATTATTGGACTATGGTAGACTCGGGTTAAACAGAGTGATAGGAAAGAAAAATCGTTACTGCTAAAATACATGCCTCGTTAAAGCATCTTAAGCTAAGAACAAAAATACAATCAAACACAAATGATACTGTCAACATCCTTTAGGATGATTAAACTAAGTTTGGATACTTAGAATAATTCTCCTGCACAAGGAGTGCATACGTCCTGCACCAACTTTGGACATTTGATTGCTTGTCTATTCAAAAGCCATCCGCCTGTGAAACCATTGGTAAATACACTGAAATTTCAAAACTAGTATATTTACAAAGCTTGCCAAAAGACCGATGAGACAGAAGTCCTTTTGTCACGAAACTATGTCAAATTTGACTGGTGATACTAGTTGGCCCGACAAATGGCGTAAAAGTTTGCGTAGGTCCATCGATCCAACGTCTTGCATATTGTTAGGGCCGTTTCTATATAGAAGTGAAAAAATTCCATTTAGACAAATCTACGGTTTCAGTAACAACACAGAAGACGACGACCTGGTCTCGTGTTACAAGCGTCTTGTCGCCATTCAAGTCATGAATTCTTTATGCAATTATTTTATGAAACACCTGAAGGTCAGCAGCCACGTGCAATTATTTGCAATTACCATTTCAGTTTTTGGTTGGTGACGATAGCACTGGTTCAAGATCCCTCTCTGCCATATTATAGAATCAACAAGCTAAACCCACCCATCACCGATGGGTCAGTCTCACTCAGTGTAATTTCTAAAGTGCTTGAGGGTTTGCGTACCATATTTTGAACCCTTACTTAATAATCCCCTGGAGTTAGGGGCTACCATGGAGAAGTCCTGCCTCTACCCGTAGATGAACTCCAGCGTGGCTCATCTTTGATTGTGACAATTCTATGGGTCCAAAGAGGTCGCTGTCGAAATTTCGTAAAGATCCGTTAAGAATTGGAGGAGTAGAAGCAGAACATAAAAACCTATACACATACAAACATACTCCCTTTTATTATCATAGATTTGACGATAAGTCCGTGTAAATGAAATTTCATTCTCAGACTAAATTGAACGTTGGATACTATCTAAGAGGAATATACAGGCAAAAGAGATCCTAGAAAAGCCAATTCTATAGAGAAAAGAGTTAATGACTCAGAAACCATTACAATTTCTAGCACCCAAACACTTATTCTTGCTCAGACTTTTGAAGCTATACGAGAGGATAGGTCATGTGCCCGGTAGCAATTTGAAAAATAAATATAGTTCCCACTTTAGGATCTCGGAAAGCGCTAGAAAGTTGCGACCGCTGTTTGCAGCATGGCTTACATCTGGAAAACAAACGAAGAGTGCGACATTTTGTATTTTGTAATAATTATCATTAATATTTCCTTTGAGGAGTCACTACCTAGGCTTGTCCCAATCTTAGAAGAAGAAAAACGACGTGAAGTCCATAGCAAATTATTTCACGGGTAAATTTGAACTTTACTTTGATTCTAACATTCCGCAACGTTTCAAATGCCCATATCTGAAAGAAGATAGATCAGCTGCCATCGAATAGGATCGAATCAAATTGGATAATATAATTGGATGAGGTAAGTTACAAGTGCATATTTATCCTTTATGGCCTCGTCTCAAATAGTTCTAGCGGCTTTAAGATACAAATCAATGTTTTTGTATAGATGTCTCTTTGATATCACTGGAATTTTTATGAACGAAGATATGCATAAATAATGCGCTGAATTTGCCATGTGTATGTCAGATGTGAATTCTACCAAAATTGTGGTAGACTTCGCTGGAAAATCCAATCTAAAATGATAGTCTGCATTATAGCTGTGTGTATACACAGACCCACATCGAAAGTTATTCTGCTGAAGATTAATCCTTAGAATCATCAATAAAAGCAAATTTAAGGAAAATTAATACATATTTGTGATATCCCATAACATACTGACCTTATAACTCAAAATCCTTAATTGAATTGGCTTTTGTCGACTATGACAACTTGCGCAGTGGTACTGATGTGGCGGCCATACTTGAAATACATGCTTTTATCGAATTAGGACAAAGGATTTCTGAGGAGCCTCGGCTCTAGCATTCATCAACTAATGGTCTTGTCGGCGGTGTGTTTATTTGAAATCATTTGGCCACATGAGCAAAAATTAGTTGACTTATATTATACATGTTTTCTGTACTTTAACTAATGCTTTGTTAGGTAATAATTTAAGTATATGTTGAGTTATTTTAATTATGGCCAAATATAATATCAACTATGCTTTTATTTTCTCTTCTACTCAACCCGATTTACAAGGTTATAATTATTTCCCCGGAACAAAAAAGCAGATTGCCATACTTTCTAAAAGTTTCTGTTTTCATGAAATTTTAATAACCTTATAAAATTTCCAGGGGAAGGCCAAAACTCGTACCAACCCATTTTCGGTAATTTTAAGCCCCATTCAAACCCTCCTGCACACCTCTTTATCTGTCTACCTAAAAAAAATATCTTTCCATCCAATTTGTGGGGTCTCCTTTTTCCTTTGTGCTTAAAGCCATTCCATACTCTTCTTGAAATGCAATGTTGATTATTTGGAATTCCAATCATTGATATTTGCAGATTCCGCATTTAATAGAGACGTTGATTTTCTTAATATCAGGGAGGGTCCGGCTTTGCTGGCAACGTTGTAGAAGCCAAAACGTAATCAAGCAAAATTACTAACTGATAATATGTCAATGTCTTATCCATGGATAGAGCGACTGTTTCCCAATGCACACTTTGTTCTTTCACATTTTGTAAGCCAAACTGTGCTATTGGCCGTAGGGATAAAAAAGCAGATTGAGATATCAAAATTAGACAATCTAGGTCCTTCTAGGTCCTTCAAAACACGATTTTCCATACGTTTCTAGGGGTTGGCCGCTAGGTACCATGGGGTGATAAACTTCGCTGTCACTGTGTAGTTATCTGCTGGAATGCTTTGGGGCTTTTCAGAATGTGTTCTCCCTTTATTCATATTCTCTGTCTTATGAAACCCTCGCTGTAAGCTTGAGGTAAGAGTTTCTTTACTTCTTCGCTAACTTATCCCACATCAATAATTCAATCAACGCGTATTTCAATTTCCATAATATAAAGTAATACCTTTCGCTCTAAACTTATTTCAACATCTCTACATATGATTAAATGGATTATCTCTCTCTCAAATCTAATCCTAGACTTTCTAGTTTCATGTACAGATCACTCACTATTTTACTTACCTTTATGATGACCCAGACTTGATCCATTTTTTGCATAGTTAAAGTTTCATGTCATAACATTAAGATTGTGCTCATGCAGTTGGTCTTATACACATGGAAATGAAATGCTTAAAAATACCATCTCTATTAGGCTTGAGCCACTCGTATTTTGTATCTATTATGCCTATGCAAGTGATTACTCTGTAGCAATCAAACGGAAGTATTGAAACCTGATTTTCCAAACTTACAGAGGCTGAGACTGCCACTCATACTTCGGATATCCTATAGGTTTTCCAACATCACTTTTCAGGCTCATTGATTTTATTTCTAGTATGATTCAATATCCTTAGTACTGTTAGGTCACTTGGAAACAAAACAGTTAAGTTCTTTTCAGATTGTTATCATTTATCGAGAACAACGAAAGTTTAGATAAATAAATTCTTAGCTTTTGATTTCTTATTTTTCTTGAATATGCATTCTCTTAGCATCCTTTGTTGGGCTTTTCTATTTACTGTAAGAATACAACTTCAACCTGATAAATTAATTATTGGGATTCAATCATAGCGGGATCAATAAGTTAAAATACAATTGCGTAATACAATAATACAACAATACATCAAGTAAGATACACTTCGTTTCGTTAGTGAAATATGTATACAATTGAAAGGACCTTGTTACCATACTAATCCCTTTACAGAGATAATAGCATTATTTAAGGTATGATTGTACAATCCACATAAATAGCATATATTTTGGAGGTATTGCTTTTAACTAGGAAAAATAAAATTAAACTGTACTGACATTAGATGAATGGATCTAATTTTTATAGATCAGAATTTTGAAAAACTTCTCTTTTGATTCAAGATCAAAGTTAATTCAGTTTACAGTTTCTTTTAAATTTGGGAGGTAACTTATTCTACATTTTTATCCCTAAGAATATGTAGTACAAGGTTTTTAGTGATTGACGTATGCATGACTGTGCTTTGTTAGAAGGAGAGAGAGCTACGGTGTTATAATGAGAACTCGTGTTGAGAAATGGTTCAATGTTGTGGTATCAATACATCCCTCATTTCTTACATTCTTCGAAAGCCTATGTATTTTTTTTAGTTCTTAGACATCTAGGAATAACTGCGTCTGCTATTTTAGTTGTATCATGTATCTTCGACTTTTAAAATATTTTTACGTATTGGCTGCAAATGTTGTGTTTGACCTGCAAGAGTAAAAAATGCATGACTTAAGACACTCATTTACAATAACATCCTTGTAAGAATCTCAAATTGAGAGAGCAAAGATGCATTGAGTTAAACGCCCTTTGGCACTACTAATATATGCTCTGCTCTAAAAGACAAGAAGATTGCCACGAAAAAATGCTTACTGAAAAGTACTAAAAGAGAACTCGGTGCTAATCAGCATCAAAGAGAGGTATTATATCTTGAAATCTGCAGTAGATATGAAATCTCGATAAAAGTGTTACCGAAATATGTGTGAGTGACGATATACTCTGTGCAAAGTTTATGAGTTTGTTAAGATATTGCTTTGTGACAGGATCAAAAGCACCTCTGCTATCACTTCTAATTGCTGACTATCTAACCACAAACGTAAGTGTAAGAGAAGTGAATATTATGACATGATCATAACTTCTCGTTGACCTCCAAAAGATGATGCTTACTCTTAACTGGTGGAATTAGAAATCTCCGTAATGCAGTAAACCCGCGTAATCGGAAGCCGCAAAATCGGTATTATCGCATATTATGAAGAACATTTGAGAGTGGATTATTCCTTCGTTCCTCTTAGAAATTGCTATCGCATAATCTGAATTTTATAAGCAAAATTATCTCTTATTTAGAAGGTAAAAAGTAATGCTGTTTTAAGCTCCTAATTCCTGGATTCATCCATTGCTTTCAGCGTCTCGCTGTGTGTCTGTTCATACCAGAAGAGCTGAAGAGTGCAACTATGGCCGAGGAGAGGAGTGAAAAATGGCCCAAGCAAGTTAGAAGATGAAAATCTTGAGATATTCTCACCATAATCCAAAAAAAAGAAGTTAGGATATTGCGTTCCAACTCGATATCGGTGCGACTACTCTTGATGGCGTTATGAGAGACAGACAGAAAATCAGGAATTTAGCATAGCATAGTAGCCTGTGAAGGAGTACACTGAAGCGGATCAAGAGGTTAAGTTCTTGATGAGTTGATTAGGCTCCGAATGTGGATTTGATAAACTTACAAGATCAAAGATTTGAGAATACATGAAGGGATGCTCGTGATATAAATAAACCTTTTCCTTTCAGGGTCAGATAATTCCTGATAAAAGTGAAGACGTGCAGATAACGGGAAAAGGCTTTGGACATTTGGTATCTACTAAATGAATGGGTTATTCATAATTTAGGTTTGTGAGTGGTTTTTATCAAATTAGGGTAAATGTTTTTCGATTTTGAAAAATTTCCTGTGAATTTCTTCAACATTGCAACTTTTGATATTGTGTTTAAGATCAAAACCAGATGATAGGAATATTCGCAGCATCCGAATTTCACGATCGGTCCTCTGGAATTCGATTCAGGGGGAGTTAATTCACTCACACTCACTAATGCTCGAGCACCGTGTGGTGTGTAGAGCCAACTTGAAACACAAGTGCTCGCAGTTGCTGACGATCGGCAGCGACCTGCTCCGCTTGAGATAGAGGCACTCCAGAGGATTGCAGATGTTTGGCGACGACATCGAGCCATCGAGTGCGAGGTCAACTGAGGCAGGCAATTAGGACAGCTAGAATAACTGTTAGCGCCGCCTAATTTATCTCCCTTTCTTGAAACTCACTTATCTAACAATTAATTCCCAAACTGGCATTTCTAATCTGCGTAGAATTCCGTTAAAAGATCTATGGCCTAAGGCATACTTTTGCCGGGCAACAGGGCAACATGTGAAGCTATAAAACCAAAAGTAAAGCTTTGCAAAACTTTCGTGTATCACACTCATCATCTGTTAATATCTAAAAGACACACAAAAGAAGCTTCATGTTGCTTTTTGTGGCATACTCGATTTCGAGCGCAGACTATTGCTCATCCAGAGTGAGCAATGTCCAGGGGAGAGAGAACATTTACAGGGGTGGTCTCCCGTTGTTTTCCCCAACCGACAGTCTCTTATATCGGGTTAGACCGGATTCGACCCCACAATCTCTGGCATACGGGTCCGATTCCTTAACCACTAAACCACGAAGGCTCAAATTATGTACGTAATAAAATAGAGCATGCACGAAAAGTATTCGTGATCAACAGGCACTCACTTCATTTTAACCATGAGTGTCTTGCTCAAGCATTTGTACCTAAAGCTTTGGAAATTTAGTGCTTTGAGCGCCAGTCCGCCCGTTGTAGATTGGAGAATGTTTACATTTGGCTCGGTAATAAATGGTGTTAAATCGTTACGTATGAATCATCGCTTGAACACTGTTTCGGGTATGTTAGGGCTAAGGCTAACCAAAAGCTAGCGAAAAATATTTCAAAGGTCATTGGTTCTTGATGTTCACGTGCAGTCACCGAAGCTAATCTATTGAACGCTTAAGTTCTTAACTGACTATCTAAGACCTTATTTGCTAATAAGAGCGCCGATGTTTAATTTATGGTGTTTGAGGCTTGTAGCACATGTTGTCCATATTGCAAGTGATGGGCAGTTGTAGCACATTAGTGACAGTAATAAGCCCTTAAGCTTACTAATTTCATAGCCGAATAACGCAGAACTCTCTATAGGGCCTACACTAATAAATAGTTGACTATCTGGTAAATGTAAGAAAATGCTCTTCTGACTGCTTATATCAGAAAAACATCAAAAAAATGGTAGAAAATACCACCATCAAAACAGAAAATACTATACTTTTAAAGTTTTATGAGCTTTACAGGCACTAGCACTTCTAGTTTGAAATACAAATGCCGAAAATTTAACACTCATTACTCATCTGCAGCAACATGGTTGTAGTATTTCATAAATAAGGGGGTATGCTATTCTTTCAGTTTGATTATCAGCACTCTCACATAACGGTATGAGGGTCTATCTTCGACGTTTATAGAATCACTGTAATAAATCGTTGTAAAAGGGTGACCGATTGTGAGCCTTGCTTCATCGCTATGCGAAGGGAATGTGATGACGTCACAAATCAAACGTTTTGGGAATAGGACGATTTGATTCCAGATATCTAAAGGCAACCTTATTACAGGCTGTTTCACAAAATACCTGTAGTGTATATAGTGTTTAAACTAGAGGCATTTGAATTTAAAAATTCTCTGGTCAAAACTCTCTTAATTTTCCTTGGATCCTGACGTAGCACCAAATAACAAGGTTTTGTTACAGAGATATAAAACTTTGAAAGCTGATATCTCGGTGTTGGGAAAGGACACCACTTTCAATATTGGCCATTGACGTTCCCACCAATAGGGCAACATGAACATTTTGCACAATCCAAGCATATTCAAAATCGTGAAGTCACACTTTTCCTCCGCATTTTGTCAAGTGCCATGTTGCTACGCAACTACAACTAAGTGTATTTTCTACATATTAAGGATTTACACTATTCAGAACTTCACTTGGGGGAGGGTACAGTCTCTGTTATGTTCTAAAGCACATCCACTCATTTGCAAAAAAAGGTTATTTAATCCTTAACTTTATTATTTATTTATTTATTTATTTATATAGTATCTTCTTGCAAAGTGGCATGCTCTTACAATTCTATAAGGTAACTGGTTTGTATCTTCTTTTTACCATCTTGAATCTTATTCCACTTCCCTCCCTCTATCCCTTCCATTCTCCTCCTTCAAATTGCGGGAAACAAAACGTCTCAGCATCCTGTTTACAATGCAACTCCAAACTGTCTAGACGTGAGAAGGGTACCTTTCCTTATATAGTTATATGACCTAGTACTGCATCTAGAGGCTGTAAATAAGGGGAAGATTTCGGCACATTAAATATTTATATTACAACTAATCTAAAGAATAAATATAATCTAAAGAATAAAAGTAAGAGATTAGTTTAGATAAGGCACGTTAGGGGAATGATGAAATTCTCCTGAGCAAGCGCTTTACTAACTCAGCATACTCAACATCGATGATAGCATACTCTATTTCTGTAAGTTTGAAAATCCTTACATAGCAAGTTTTTTTTACGTATGAAAAGTACTTGATCCTAATATGCTTTGATCTCTTCCGGAAATCGCAATGATATAGGCATGACCGCAATTTATAATGTGAGACCTGAAGAAGCTAACCGTCAAAATGAAAATACAGTAGTTAGATCATCACAATTCCTTTGTTTAATTTGATCTATTGAGATGATTCCCCTTTCCACCTTCTAATAGCTTTAACTTCGGTTTATTGACTTGACTGATTATTACTCTTGCCACGAGTTTCATGACTCCTTGCCAGCAATTCAATATATTTAATGCACTTTTAACCTACAGAGATGGTAAATTTTTTCAATTCTGTTATGAACTGCATTTTAATTTTATCAACATACCCTCTAAAACCTAGCGACTATACTTCTTAAAAATCTGATAAATGAGGGAGTGAAATATTTTGAACAACCCTTTAATCAATACTGCAAACTTTCTATAAATAACAAGGACATCATTTGAACAAACCTTTCATTATTAGCAAATTAAAATTGTTAATTCAAAATAGTGATTTTAAAACTTTTTTGTGGCATACTCGATTTCCAGCGTAGCCTATTACTCAGCCAGAGTGAGCAATGTTGTAATTTTCTATGATAAATATGCCGCTCAACAGTAGCAATATAATGTTTATAAACACCTTTTTGAAGATACCAATGCAATGTTGTTAAAAATTTGTTTAGCATTGCCAAAGCAACGGACTTGACAAATCTTTTAAGGAAGGCAATCCAATACATTTCATAAACCTTCTAACAATGCCATTCTAATCTTTTAACAATAATAGTGAATTATTTGTAACCTTCCTTTTGTAAACATGGTAATGTTTTATTTTCAACAATTATATTTAAAACACCATTTAATAAAGCATTGTAGTGGTTTAAAGAACTTTTTAATAATAGTCATGCTATCTGTAGGACAAAACTTTTCACAGAAGTCAAAAACCAATTTAATAACAACAATACTATATCTTTAACAAACTTTTCAGAATTAATATTGCAATATTGTTAACAAATATTTCTAAAATAACAATGCAACATTTTAACAAGCATACTGACTATAGCAACATATTTTTTAACTAAAAAAAATATGTCAAATATCATATATTCACATTTAAATAGAATAAACAGACCAAAGCTAAGTCATATGAACTTTAATAATTGGAATATGTACCAATTTTTGGAGTTATTTTCAGCATAACATTGTATATAGATTTGCACATGTAGAAACAAGTCTCAAGACATTCTCAAGCGTTTTGTTATATAAAGTCAACTCTTCCGTCAATCCAACCAAACATCGAGATACTTTGACGTGACGTCATCCAATGTCTATTGTTGGAAAAGATAAAATCTACTCCTAAGTTTGTAACGCTTTGGCACTGAAGTAGATTTTTTAGACCAATTCAATCATACAACTTAAGGTAAGTTAATTTATTGTTGGAGGATTTGTTGGTTTCTTGAGTTGCACGTTCATGGGCAACTAGAATCTTAACATATACTAAACCCTTAGGGTAAAATATGACAAATCAATCATGATGAATTTGAGATTAAATTTATCTTGATCACTAGAATCAACAAATGCAAATATAAGCAATCATTACTAAAGTGATTAGTATCATCGTGTTGAGCATTGATATATCTGTTGTTTAGTTGTCATTTCAATTCTAAGCCCAGCAACACCAATTTTATGGGAATTACACTCCTTTATCATCTAAATTCCTTCTCCTACTGCTTGGATGTCTTCCACTGTTACTGAATAATACTCTTCATTTGTTATTTATCATGTATTCACAGAACTGGATAGGGATGTTATTATGACCTGGTCGTCCTCCAATGTCCTCCAATGTTAGATGTACATGTTGAAGACCATCTGCAAGGTAACCAATGGGAAAAGGAATGTGAAAGTCTTGCAAATGACAACAACCTAATAGGAACAACAAAATAGGAAAGGTGTGTTCACGGCTTGTCATAAAGCATGAAGCTTTTATAAGTTTTCTTTACATTTTTGATAATTCAAACTGAAGAATGGCCAGCATTTTAGTATCCAAGAGCCAGAAAGGTTAGCCCAGTCCTCTTTGCTCCTGTTACTGATACGACAGTTTAGGTGCTATTGTTATGTCCGGGAAATTATATATGAAAACTGAGATTGTGACATCATCAAAGCTTAAAAATTGTACTGTGTTAATGCTTAAGTTTCGTTTATTGCCGTTTTTGTATAAGATTCTGCATGCGTGTGACTGATTATTCTTGAGGTATTAAGCAATGGTCTGGTCTCTACTCTCATTCCCTTACAGGTATTGACGATTAAACCCGCAACATAGCATAAATTTTGATTATATTTATAGATTTTTCAAGAAGACAATATTCAATAAAATGCTTATGAACCTGTCTGTTCTAGACCTGCCAGGTTCTGCCGTGAATGTCACGGTTTTCTATCTTTTCTTACGGTCTCAAGGCAAGACTCCCTCCATCTTGCGATTTTTTGAGGAAAATCATTCTGAAATGAAACATAAGCCGTAAATTAAGAAAATGAACTATTTATCGAAAGCTGATGACGTGACATAAAAAGATAAAGTGATAAGGAAAATAAAGCAGATATCTACACTGTTACATTTGTAATTGTGTTTATCACTTTTCTGCCGATTTTTTGCTTTGTTTACAGGCCTCCGTTAGTAATTTTATGCACCGGCTTTGTTAAACATTAACCGAACCTCGATCCCATGCCGAGTATCTTTCTGGTCTTCGCAAGTTCGCGCGCAGCGCGGGATAAACGAAGTAGAATCTCGTTATTTTTTTGTAGAATATCCAGATATTTTTTCATGGGTATCCAGATTTTCCATTATCAGGGTTTTGCAGGTCTGCTATTCTACTTTTTATGCATGTATAAAACATGTAACATTTTCCAGTCAAGGATCATGAAAATGGTAATTGCACAATCTGACACAATGTTAACCTAAAAAGTTAATCATAACTTTGAAATGTAAATATAAGTACTTTACATGGTATGCATTTATTCCGTTGTCATTCTGACGTCAGTGTTAACTATTAGTAAATATAGCTAAAGTATACCTTGCCCTATTATATAACAGCCGTGGTCTAGTGGATAGGTTCCTTGACTTCAGATCAAGAGGGTCAGCGTTCAAAACCCGCAAGAGCCACTGGTGACGTCAGGAAGGGCATCCGGACTTAAAGTGCTCCATGCTCCAGTAGCAAGTCCATTGTATATGGGCACCGCTGTAGCCCCTGTAGAGGGGAGTGCACGGCGTCAAAACCAATAGAAATACCTTGCTCCACAATGTTAAACTTTTGCGGCTTTGTTTGGATTCGAATTCCATACCGTTACGGAATCGCCACACAAAGATAAAAGCTGCAAAAAGATACTGTAACATCGCTGCTACAACCAGCGCAGGTAGAGCAACACCTTATCAATACAATAAATATTCGTCACTTTCATCTATTTGAGGAACTGTGATCTCTCTCGCAGTTCCTCAGTCACCCATTCTCACCTTACATCATTTTTGATTTATACAATTTACAGATCGATCACAGAGCACTTGATTACAATAAAATTACAATAAATGGATATGAAAAGCCGAGAATAATCAAGGAATGTTTAAGAATCGTGTAGTAGTATTTGATTGAAAGTCAGTATTAGGACAGAGATTAGAGATCACAGGAAGAGGAAATTATACATATAAAAGAATCACGTGTAGTGCAATACCCCATGATGACAATGCGACGAAACAACAAGTTGAAAATATTGATATAGTAACTTAAATCTTAAAATATAATTATTAAAAAACATAATGTGAAAAAGGTAAAAATACAATTACAGTAATGGATAATATATTTCCTCCTCTGAAATTTCTTTAAGTTTAGGAGACGGCTTTCGTAGTATTATGGAATTGGATTTTGCAAACTGATCTTTGTCACTGTGCGGTGTGTTAAGCTGGGCAGACTACAGAGATTTAACCACTCGGCAATGGTGGAAGAACAGGAGAGTCCACTAACTTGATTGTGAAGACATTAGGCAAAATATCTCTCTTTTCTTTTACATTCAGAGGTATATTTATGAAGAGTACAATATCTTTGGTCTGTCCCATAGCAGCTGACGTCACGACTTGATCAGGCCTTTCGGACATGTGGACGTGGCGACTGTATTCGTAAATTTGCGTCACGTAGTCAAACTGTCCAAAAGTTAAGGTTTGCAATGGTCATAATGATAATTACCGTATCGAAGGGAAAGGGATATTTACCCCTCTGGCACCACCAACATAC
>JAAAKL020002681.1:0-25224 GCA_010016065.2 Carybdea cf. marsupialis auct. non (Linnaeus, 1758) | reverse complement strand
TAGAGCTCGCTAAGTTAAACTCAAAATGGCAATGTATGTTCTAAATGCTATCAAGTCCAAATAAAATTCCGCTAAGGCTTTGGACAAAATACAGTTATAATTTTGCTCAGGGGGGGATGATAGAAATTTCTCTCGGGGGGCACCGCCCCCTCCCCCCTCAGCTTCGTGACCGATGACATCATATTTACACGAATAGAGTAAATAAATCTCCACAACTAATACAAAACACTCATGCACTTTTAAAAGCGATGGATATTTAGATGATATGAAACATGTGACTTTGCCAGAAAAGGCATGCAAGCTACCCCTATTCAACATCCGTGAGTGTTTTACCTTGAACAACTCTCACTCCTAACAGTTTCCATTGTGACCGTTTGGAAAGTCGAAAAGCCTGGAATTGATTGGAAGTTAACACCACAATACACCTCTCTGTTTCTACCTTCTGCCACTGATCATTTCCTAAAATCTACCACAATGGATTCATATCTGGCGCCTAAAGGAAAGTTTGCGCAAACAGACATTTGTGAAAATCCTATCAACTGCAACTACGCATGCTTATAACTTGTTGACGATTCCCGCCATGGTTACTGTTTGGGATATGGACAACTATGGCTGCAGAGATTGTTCCCGTGAGCTATTGTGACTGAACTAAAACTACAAAATGGGAGCTTTCGTTAACATATAATAATCCATAATAAGTATGCCGTTACAACTTAATCTATATTATCGAAAGGATTTTCTTACCAGTAACTGAGTTTGAGGTGGAGTTGTTTAAACTTGTGAAGAGTTACCATGACTGATATCCGAATCCAATGGATGATCACCAAGGTATCATCAGCGCTAGGCATAGCGGATAATACAGTCACAACAGAGTTTCTGTCAAGACAAAGCTCTTTAAACGAAAGGAAGCTCGATGCTCTCTTTGATAAGCCGTTGGAGGGTCAAAGTTTAGTTTTCTTTCTAGAGTCGAAAGACGAAGAAATCGAGACCGAAGTAGAAGTGGGTACGTGAACTTTTCCTTAGCTTAAATTAGTATCCCAAAATTTTGTTCAGCCTACAGGATTAGAATTTAATTATTTAAGGTATGATTGAGAATCTATCAAGTGGATCATGAGGTACAAAGTACGATCTGTTCAAAAATGTGCCTACTGTACAGTGTATAGGAGCCTGCATTTTTTTTAGCTACTGCATTAACGTTGTAAGTGGTTTAGCGCTATTGCAGTTTCGTCCCCCCCCTCCGGAATCACCCAGATATAATCCAAAGGAAATGAAACACGGGTGACTTTAATACTAAATGTTTGGCTTAAGCTGATATTGTAACAAAAGGAACCTAAAAGCTCTGTTCTGAAGTTAAAGAGACAATTGAACAGGCAACACATTTGATGAAGAAACTTTTCACAGATTCACGTCAGTTGACCAACATGGTAAAGAATCAAAGTGCAACGAGAGAGTAGTCTAATTGTGCTAAAAAGGGAAAGCATGTAAAATATCTCTGTCACGTTGGAATACAAATCTGAGACTAGGATAAGAGATTTCATTATGTTGCAGGGTTTCTCCTGAAGAAAGAAAGCATTATTCTACCGACCAGAAGTGCTTAATTGCAAAATTTGTTGACAAACTTCACAAGAACGTTTATAATTGCTTCTTATATTTTGGTTTGTTTATTGCTAAACCTGAAGATTCTTTGTATGCATCAATATTTGCCCCCTAACCATAAAATATCCTCCTTATAATTTATTGTTGTGCACATTTTAGATAACTAATTGTCTATTGATAAAATATCAGATATTGAGCAACCTCTTATCCCTGTAGAATGCAGCAGTGCAGTTAAAATGTTTTTACCTTCAAAAGTAGCTCCACATGTGGCCAAAATGACATTTACCCAATAATTTGATGAGATTACTTTTAAAAGAACCAAAATCACTTTTAGTGATGTAGGGTGTTTCCATGATGCTTGAACTATTGCTGTTTTTATCATAATCAAATTTTACTGCAGAACCAGAGGTTGCACTGTTAGATGAGAGTGAATCAGAATCTGTGAAAGAAGAGAAAGGTGAAGACCAAGAACAAGGCAATGAGGCAATTGAAGAGTCAGGCCAAGAGAAAGCTGAGGAGGAAGAAGAAAGCGCTAAGGAACTCAATTTGATGCCAACAACTGTAAGTATAATGCTATCATTTTATTTATTATGTACGTTAAGTTTGATTGTTTGTTTTCCTTGTTAAAACAGGAACAAACATGCTATTACCTACTGTTAGCATAAGTTGTAATTTTTGGCAAAGTAGAAATTGATAATTGTGGACAAGATAAGGTAATTTTTATGGCCCCAAGGCATTTCCCAGGGGCTTAGTGTTATATAGAATGAGAACGAGAGCTGCTGTGGCCTAGTGGATAAGTTCCTGGCCTTCAGGTCAAGAGGGTCAAGAGGGTTAGGTTGAGTTCCCGGAAGGGCCATTGGTGACATCAGGAAGGGCGTTTGGTCTTAAAGTACTCTATGTTCCAATAAGTCCCATGAATATGGGCACCGTCAAACCCCATGAATGGGAATAAAAGAGGTTAAACAGAGGAGAAAAAAAGAAAAAGTGATAGGCTGGTGTAATAAGGCTTTATTTATCTGTGATAAAGATCATGAAGAATCATATAGCTTTCTCTTCTTCATACAATAATACAGGGTTTGCAATCTTACAGGCACATTTAGAAATTCAATTGCCATTCTGATTACTTATATGATGATACAAGTTTCTCTTATGACATGTTATAAGGCCCATACATACAAATAATTTTTGCAATTATATAGCCCAGAAGTAGCAGCCAGTGAGTAAAAACTTTAATCCTTTGAGATCAAAATTCTCTTACATTTAGAGTGACTTATGTCACTGTTCTACCTCTCCTCCATCTTGTTAACAATGTCATTATAGTCAAAATGCATAAATTACAAAGTAGCAAAACCAAATTTTTATGTAACCGCTTTTTTATTTGACACTTCTCAGAGTACAAATTGTCAGAATGGAGCACAGAAAGGAAGGAATGAAGCTTCCTAACTGTGTTTTCAAAGTAGCCAATCAGAACTTTTGGTGCCAGATTGGTGTTGTTTTGACCAATCACTGCCTGTAGAACTGACTATTTAACTGAAAGAGGACAATGAAAATATAAAGTATCTCTCTCTACAAAATAATAGGGTTTTTTTGGCTTTATTTGCAACACTCATCCCAGAGCAGCCAAGTGAAAGGCAGACCAAGCATTACCTATTATACAAATGTAATGATACATATTTATTTTTCTACAGTCTGCATTTTCAAGCAAGTGCTGTCCTTTGGCAGAGTCACATGGTTGGTTGTATTTTGGTTTTATTGGCTTTTTTTATCCTTCACTAAATACAAGGCAGGGTTGCCACTTCAAGGTATTGGGTTACTTTGAAAGAAGTAGAAAGAAAAAGTAAATGGAGAAATAGATGGAATTAAAGACAAAAAAAATTAAAGATTTCCAAGAAGATGGCAATTGATATTAGATTTTAAAATGTCAAGATCATAAGTAAGAGGAAAGCAGTCTGAAGACAGAGAGTTCGAGATCTTGGCAGTCCTAGGGAAGAACTGCTAGCATAGAAATTTCTGTTCATTTTAAAAATACAAAAGGAATAGAAACAGAAAAATCATATAGATATTCAGCATACCAAGTGGATCTTGACCTAATGAGGGGAAGAAGAACCAACTCAGAGGAACACTTACCAAAATAGTACCTGTAGAACAGACTTAGAGATGTAACATCTATGACAAGACAGGGGTTGAAGTGTGCAATTTGTTTCTGGAGCCAGTCAAATATGTTGAGATAACACTTTGGAACACCGGCCCAAAGATGAGAACAATAGTCCATGCAAGGCCTGATCATTACATTATAAAGATATAACACAACGTCAGGCGACAGAAAGATATAGATTGCAAAAGAGCCCTAACCTTCCTTGAGACAGACTTGTTGTTGACAGGTTGTTTTCTAGTGGTAGGTTATGTTTGGCAAATAGAATGAGGAATATACTGCTTAATTCTGTCAACTAACCTGAAAGCTGTGTGTTCATCAGAGAGAGCCTCACACTGGCAGAAAACGAGTGTACCAAAACACTTCTCTATTGCCTTTTTCACTGTAAAACTGTGATTTTTGCTTTGATTGTACATCTGATGACATTTTCAGGATAGCTGTCAGAGAGAATATTTGCTTGAATAAATTAATTTCTATATTTAATTTGTCTTTTGAACAAATTACTAATCCATGGTGAACCAAAGTTTTGATAAGTTTCACCTTTCATGATTTGAGGCAGAATGAGGCCCCAGAAATATATTGATCAAAAATTGTAGGTTTTCTCTATACACTGTTGACAAATGTAGTGCTGTCCTTCTCCATTCACCGAGGACTGGCAAGGAGTTGTTTTTCCCTTTTTCAAAGGTGAAATTTAATACCTGTTGTGATCTGTTCAGTTTTTTGAGAATTTGTGACACTGTGATTCATTTTAAAGACTGCAAATTTTGGAGCCAGTTGGAGTCAATCATAGAAAGAATTGTTTGAAAAGGCAATCTTTTCTTGTAGGTTTTAGGAAGGCTGATTTTTGTAGGTGTTGTGCATAGATTGGTATGACAGACCACCATTAGGCCTACTCTTGTTACTTGACTCATGCTCCTGTCATAAGTTGTTGAAAGGTTACTTACTTCCTTTTTGGAATATTCAAATAATGACTCCTGCTTTCCCTTATCATCATAACACTTTCTTATGCAGACTTCTGTACATTATTTATATGACAGGAGAGAATGCTGGATTACCTCCCAAAATTGACATATGAGCAGCTTGAAATGTGATGCTTGGTAGATGTAGACCATTGTGAGAAAATTCAACAAATCATCCTGAAATGTCTGAAAATAGAAAATGCTGGTAATTTCAGCCACTTTGAACGAACATTGTAAATTTATAAAGTTTGATTTCCACCCTTAAATTGCATTTTTTGAGTCAAGAAATGTTTTCTTTGTTGGCCCATGAGCATGAAAGTTTCAAATAGTTCATTTGTTTTGTATACACTATTTTAGTATTAATAACATTTTTATTGGAGTTGCTAGTTATCTTGCTCTCAAAGTACCAAGTTACTAAGTGGTCAATTTAGTGTATAATCCTTTAATATTTAGTTACTTCTTTTGTAAGAGATTAATACAAAATTTTATTCAATGAAAACTTGCTCAATACCAATATTTTAAAGCAGATTATGTATGTGTTGAGTCATACATTCCCCTTCATTTTTGGCAACAATTGACTTCTTTAATGGTCCAAACTGTGCTATTTTTAGAATGAGGAAAGAAGAGAGGGGACACAAATCATCACACAGTGTTAGTATAGGTTTATCAAGTAAAGTACAATTTACTAGCTCATCTTTTTCAAGATTGATATCTCAAGTGTAGGCTATGTAACATTTCAGTCAAACTTCGTTAGAAAATGTTGATTACTTGGGGTATGGTGCTGCGGCATTATTCTAGTTTTCAACTTTCATTACCAACATTATATTTTCAGCACTATCAGAATACAGTGCTATTTTTAGGCGAAAAATTTTTGACCCAATGAAAATTTTTTTTTTACTTTACAAGTGTTTTTACAAATCCAGAATGCATATGTTTTGCTAGAGCAAAAATTCTTTGTCAGTATGTATCCATGCACACTATATCCAATACATCAACCTCCCTTAAACCTACTTTGAATGAGAGGGACTGATCCACACAACTGTACCACATTTTTGCCTTATGTCCCATACTGACTAGTTCATAAGGCATCTGCCTATGGAATCTGCTTATGGGTCAAGTAGTTCTTGCACAGTGGGCTGTATCCCAATTCAAAGACTTTGTCATAAATATGTACTGTGTACTGATCTCCCCAGTGACAACAACAACCAGTGGCAACAAGAAGAACAGTGAAGTTGCTGCAATACTGTGCTGCCAGCCGTTGACAAGCCCTAAAAGCAAAGGCCAAGTCTATTCATTGCTAGGAAAATCTTACTCCAATTTTCATTAAATTGTAAGCATATATACCAGTTGGGTTACAAAGGAATAATAATAAGAGAAAGTAAATAATGTTTAGTAATTTAACCTAGTAGGACTTTTATTGTCCCAGTTTTCTGTTGGTTAAGTTACAGGATGAAGTGTCCCAAAGCAGGACAGTTTTGAAGAGCTTAGGATGGTTGGACAATTTTAAAGTAACACAGACGTCATTTTTAAAATTCTTTCCTGCCCTGTTTCTCAGTCTCAAAAAAGTCAGCATCACAAGTGCAAAAATTACCTTTTTATATATTTTCTATCTCTTGCAGAAAATTGTCATTCAAATTGTGAATAAGACATACTTGTATATGGTCGAGGGCCAAGCTCCAGATACCGTAGATGGCGACATGTGCTATTTCCTGTTTAATAGCAAGGATTCCATTCCATTTGTGTCCTCGCTAGAAGATGCAGAAGAAACTCTTCCAGCCGTCATCGACTTTGGTATTATTGAAGCAACAGCACTGTTTAGCCTTGACGAAGTCATACATTGTATGTATGGTGATCTACTTCTGTACAACAGTCACAAAAATGAAGGAGCAAACTTTACCGAAGGTATGACAGATGCTGAAATAATCAAACAGCAGCAATTGATGGATAAAAGGAACAAAGTGGCAGTACGCGATGAGTTTTTGATAAGTCTTCAAAAATTTGAAACACAGATCGGTCGTACCATAAAGCAGATTGAGGGTGACATAAAGCTTGATATACCTGAGTCTGTGCAAAATTTGGGTGATGATCACAAGGAATTGGCAAAAGATTCTGAGCTTGTGCATATTTTAGAAGACATCTTACATCAGTGGGAAGGAACGATAACGTCTGCAGTAGAACAGATACTGAAGAGGGTGCCGCAAGGTCCAGGACCACTTGCTGAAATTGATTTCTGGAGGGAAAGGAATGCCACCATTAGTGCATTGTATGAACAGTTAAAGCTACCATCCGTTGCAGATGTCTTAAGTGTTCTTGGCTATGCCCATGCGGACTCTCTTACCGGATTTGAGTATCAAAAGTAAGTCTTTTTTGTGCGCCTCTGATTATTTTAAGGTAATTTTTGATGAAGTGTATGATCAGTTGTAGTTTTCCTCAGTGAACTTGTAGTGTTTTATTTTGTTCGCGATAATGTAGCGAAGATCTTAACAATCTTAACAAAGATAATGGTTTTTCGTAGTTCTGCTGCAACTATAAGTTGATCACCGACAACATTTTCAGAATTTAGTTTCCTAATATGAAGGTGATAAAAATCTGAAAAGTTGATTCACGAAGGTAATTTCTTGACTGACAAGGTACAGTCCTTTGCTGTCACTCTAACGGCAATGCAGTTTGAAATATAGGTCTGAAGAAGGTTTAATTATAAACGAAGATTTAGGCTTCTTTTGAAAGACATAAAATACGTAATTTACATCTTTGTGATAAGGGGGGATTGCGTGGGGTTAGAGGAGATGTCAGCTTGACGGATACATAGACTGAGCTGTGAATGTAGTAAAACAAGTTATAACGTGAGGTAGAGTCTATTGCAAGCTGTTAATTTACATGGATACATCTAAGGTCTTAGCTCTGTTTGCAGATTTTCTGTTTGGTTACTTATGTCCGTTAAATTCGTTTTCAACGGTAGTAGGATGTAAAAAATCAGATTATTTATATGCAAATGTCACTGGAGGTAATCGATGTTGCTTGTCCTACATGCATCTGCAAGCATAACTGCCTCTAAAATGTCTGGGCTCTTTCTCGCGTATTAGTAGCTAGTTCAGATGTCGCCCGACTTTAATTCGTAATGGCCAGTTATGATGATACTGTAAAGTTTAACACCTAGAAAAGCAAAATTTGTTACTTGTAGGCTTTGTAAGAACAATCCATGCGATCGTAGATTTTAGCCATTGCGTGAGTTGTTGTAGCTATTATAGGAATGGAGACAGCTATTGTCGGTTTAAGACAAATCGATTAGTAGAGCAACTCATTGAATCCCGATGAAATCAGACTCGAATGTTCTTAGAATTTACCTTTTATCGTATGCGACCTATTTTGCTTAAAGATCGACAAGAAATTTTACAGTCGAAGCATTTTTGCGTGTTTATAGCTCTAGATACATCGATTATCGATCGATTACAACTTAAAATCGCAGAATCCTAGGTACTACTGCCGTCGAAAAGTTAAGGAAAGAGATACTGTCCATAACCTCACAAATTTGTATTTTGTAAGTAATTTTCTTCGGCGAAGATGTTTCCTTATTTTTGAATCCATTATGCGTAGAGATATTCATATCCCGTAGATTCCTCTAAAATTACAGAGTAGCAGCTATTTCTTGCAACAACATTTTTTAGTCACGCATTTAAGCGGCGATAAAAGCGGCAGCTAGTTTTTCTTTCCTTACGAGGTCAATATTGCATTATACACACCTTGTAAGGTTGTTGTCTTTACAACTTTTTCATTTTGGTGATTATATACCATTTTGTTGTACCTTGTGTGCCGGAGGTATTGCTTATTTCTTTATATGTTACTTCAATTTTCTTAATGATTACAGGTTTGTCTGGAAAGCGACAATAAATTTTCCGATCATCATATTTTGCTTATATTCAGTACTAACATCAATCTCCTCCCTTACTTTACCAGAGCTGAGCTTGCCAAATACTACATTGAGGCGAAAGACAATGTCAGATTCCTGTCAACATTGGAAAGACATTTCAAGAACTTGTCGCTAGGAAATAGTTTTCAGATTGTGGTAGATACGATACCGTCTCTTATGAATGCTCTTCATATGGTGTGGATCATTTCACGTCATTACAACAAAGACGAGAGAATGGTGCCACTCATGGAGAGGATTGCATGGGAAATTTCGGAACGTGTTAACAGGGTCATCAACGTCCGAGAGATATTAAGGTATGTCAAAATCAATCTTCATCTTCTCGTTTCGTCTTTTTATTTTTAATGTGTTTGTATCTAAGTGAGAATAGGAAAAAATATTGGAAAGGTCACTTGAAAGAGCCTCAAAAATTATTTTAGGTACACACGTAACGTGAAGGCAGACTTTACTCTTTTCGGTAAAAAATTAACATTCACAATTTATCTGTATATTTAAGGTAACTGTTTTGTATTTGCAGTAAGCAGTTATGTAGTACTCAAAGAAGATTATTATAGATGCTGTTCTTAAGGTGTGCATGTTACGCTATAGGTGATACCTTTGCTGCAAATAATACGTCCGCAGTTATCAGGTTAAGGCCGACTGTAGCTTGAGGCAATTCCAGTTTCTCAATCATGGAACGCTACCTCATATGTGGTAGCGATGGGCGTCAGTTCAGTTTCTTTTTATTTCACTTAATCCGCCTCGAAAGAATACGAGGATGCACGACCCATGCGTTCTGTACGCGGCATCAATCCACGGTGTAATGGTTGCTGTGTTGCTGAATCTCTTTGTCTAGCTTCTCTTGCTTATAATCCAATGCTTATTAACAACCGTAATCCTTTCATCCCTTTGTTTCAATTACAGGTAATGTAGTTGCCGTTTGACTTAATTAGATCGGTTAAATTTCTGTTTCCTCTTTCATATCTTTTTGTAGTTATAACAATATACAATTTTAGCTTCTAATTGTATCTCAATGTGTTTTAGGGAGCCACCAGTCATTGTGAAGAAAAAGATACTGGAAGCAAAGCAATCTCTTTTGATTTGGAAGGATACTTACTTTGAAGTTAGGGCTAAAATCGAGGCATCAGGACGAGATGCTAGATGGGAGTTTGACAGAAAAAGACTGTTTGAGAAGACGGATTACATGGCAAAAATATGCGAAGACTTGTACGAAGTAGCTCAGGTAAGGCTATTTTCTGCTGCGTGAAATAACCGTCAAATATCCTCCATTGGGCTTTTGAAAGGAACGACTAGTGTGACTGCTGCCCGGAAACATTGATAAGAACTTTGATAAAAACTGTCGAAGCAATATCATATAATAGGAAATGGGTACCTTTCCTTAGGAATCGTTGGCTTGAGTTCTGCAAAAATTATGATCTTTTAGGTTTGGCTGGTTCTACCTGATGAACGATATATGATTTTAAGTTGTGCAACAATTGTAACCTCATTTGTGCACTGTCATCGATTTGAGATACGTATTTCTAACTTTTTAGGTATTAGAGGAATTCCACAACATTTTCGGACCGGAGCTAAAAGCTGTTACTGGTGATCCAAAAAGGATCGAAGAAGTTTTACGAAGAGTTGATGTTTTGGTGAATCCGATCGAAAACGTAAGTATTTGATCTTTGCACATGCCATTACTTAGCTGAAAGTTACAGTTTTTTCCGCTATTGCTTATATTTTAAATGGAAATGCTCAGTTATAGGTGATTGCTATTTCATTGAGACATTAGAATTCTGTACTGATATTATTGGCCACTTCTGATTTTTGTAGGAACCCCGAAGGAAACCTGACTTAGTATACAGCAGCATCAGTCACTACTTCCTGCTGATTTGAGCATGGCAATACCGAGTACTGAGGCATCGTGGTAATGAAGAATCTAGCTTTATGCTACTTTAAACGGTGGCTTTTCAATAATTGTATTAGGTAATCTACTTGATGGAAACGTATATTTCAAAGACTAAGATACTTCAAAGCGATTCAGCTGACAAAACCTTGATTTGTCATAGGGTTTAACAAATCATGCAGGGTAATCAATCTGCGTTGCAATTATACGTCACTAAAATGTTTTTCTAAGGTACAGAACATTAGAATAACACAAAATAGCGAAAACACTTTTGTACTTAAAGGCTGTTTTCGTATGCCAATCTGATTCGTCAGAATGGAACACGAAAAGTGAGGGGTTGAAACTCATACCCAGCTGCGCCTTTAAATAGCTAATAGAAGTTTATTGGCTATTGTTTTCACCAATCAGTGTCCGTAGAACTGAGTAGTCAACGACCGTTTTGTAATCAGTCGGCGTAAGTGCGAGAGAACCTTTGTTTCGTAGACAGAAAGAATTTTTAATTTTATTGGGTCTTTTTTGGATAGCCACTAAGTCCTGTTAAGATTGGTCACGGAAAATGTGAAAAAGGGGTCAAACCGCGGCATGTAAAGTTGCCTTACCGACTACCGGGGACAGAAATTTAGGTCCCCTTTGCGTATATCAGTAAGAAATGCAATGTAATACATAATGCCCTGTAATAACCCACATTATTTTGTAGGTGGACCTTTTGTTGTTAATAAGAATGGATGAACAAAGTAAAATACAGTGTAAGGGTTAGGGAATCGTTGAAATTATTGAGCTTTATCCTTGTCAATGCTTCTGCTTGTGCGTAACATAAAGAAGATTACGAGGCTTAAAGTTATAAAACTGTTTTGATGATGATACGATTGTTATGATGTCGACGATGATAATGGCTATAACAGCATGGTGCTTTCGATAATGTTGTTGAAGGTCTATGACGATAAAAACGACTATGATAATCACGCTGGTCATAGTGCTGATAATGATGATGGCGAGGAAGACAAAAATGTAAAAGGTCATAAAATTTAATGAAAATGCCGTTGGAAGTGTAAAGCCAGCAGAGTAAAAGAAACATGAAAAAGAAACATGGAATTTTTATCTTGATAAACATTTTCAGATTTCCTGGCACTCATTTACTGAAGAGCTTAGAAGAATTAACATTTTCATCGTAAAATTTTGGATAGGATTTACGATTTTACTTTCAGAAATACTCTATATATTTATTTTCTTTGGTTCAAGGTCGCCTTTGATCCCTTCAGCGTACGTCATTCTGGTAGTTGGAATGCTGTTATTGAATGGTTTCGTAAGCAAGTGGTCTCGATCGAAAACGAGGCTAAGCATTTCATCGATGATTCTTTCAAGACGTTACGGTCAGCAGAGGGGGCTTTCGACATGCTGCTGAAATTTAAGCATATCAAGTCAAGGGAGGCAATTAATTCCCAGATGATGAGAAAATTTAATGATATTTTGCTGCAATTTGGCAAAGAGGTAATATTTTCATGTGTATACGTTGTCTAATGGCCTTCCATAGTGAAACAACTTCTGGCAGGATTGTTGTGCCGTTTTCTTTGGCCCAAGCTTATAGATTGTAATCCATGCTCTGTAAGAGATAATCTATATATTCTATCGGTACAAACAGTAAAAATAGATTTAAGAATACCGTTGAGACAGTGCTCAATACATTTCTGTAGAGCTCAATCATACAAATCAAAGGACTTGCAAACGTTTACCTCAGTTACTCCGAGTTTCACGTCCATATGTGAAAGTCACAGCTAGACTTACGGAGGCACTTAGCGTGTTAACTAAGTTAAAATGGGTGTATTTTGTCTTTGTTGGATTGTTAGGAAGGATCTGTTTGGAAATTGATATCCTATGAGGTTTGTTAAAGTTTTAATCAGATCGCTCTGAAGGCTAACGTTTGTTTTCTGTATGGTCTATGAGCTGTAAAACACAAATTAATAATTTGTGGCCTCTATGATCCAACTGCATCTATCTCAGTGGATGTGTTTTGATTAAGAAGCAAAATAAGGGTAGCACGAAACAAATGTCTGCCTTTTTGAAAAGCTTTTTTCAGTAGTTACTCCAGCAAATTTTCATTAAAGAATTAGCGAGAATATGTTGTCAAGGGGGATCTTCCTTTTATCTTAAGTCATGTTTTGGCAGTAAACTCCTGACGGTGTCAGTCTTCTTGGCTTAGTTGTAGCAAATTCGTATCATAAAGCGATCGAGATATAGTTTCAGTCTATAAACATGTACTACTTTCTCAACTTAGGTTGATCAAGTGCTAGAGCTTTTCAAAGATCAGCAACGAGATCCACCCATTGTTAAAAATCAGCCTCCCGTTTCTGGAGCCATTACTTGGGAACGGTCTTTATTTCATCGTATTAAACGAACAATCTTAAAATTTCAAACGGTAGAAGATATGCTGAATACCGAAACTGGGAGACAGGTGTGTATCGACTGTTTATTATGAAAAATTCACTGTTTTTCTTGTTACAGCTGTTGCAAATTAAATAGATTTCCTCCCACCCCAACCTCCCTCCACACTATGCATCGCTATATCGCTCGTATTTCATTTTGTATTCTGTGTTTCATGAACTGCGTAAGTATGTCTCAATTTTCTTTACTTAACGCCTCTTGACGTGCTTATTCCCAGTCTGTAATGGCCTGTAAGCCCACTTGCTCAAATTATTTGCTCACTGTTTATGATTCTCTTGTTTATGGTTCTCGTGTTTATGAACTCTTATATATGTGCCACTTTTCAGGTCTTTTTACTGTCCTTGATTACATATAATACGATTGGTTTCAAGTTAGTCATTGGTTAAATGGTTTCATGTGCGTATTACTTTATCAATGGTGGAGATATTTGATTGGGTGTCATATTCTCGTCACTGATAGAGTGATTCCTAAAGTGTGCTGTATGGGGCGTGGGAGCTCGTGTGCCGATAGCTACTGGTGTGACAAATTTCATTGCCATTCGTTAACAATTATACAGGTAAACTGTTGTTAGGTAAGGCAGTGGTCAGCAATTTTGCAGAGTATTCTATTTACGATGAGGTAATTGGTAATAGGGCTGACGAGAACAGATGTTGATGTAGTTCAAGTTAGGAATGATGCAGCATCCTTACTGTGTAAATCAAAGATTTAATTTTTTTCTTCGATTGATCCTGCTTCTCAAATATGTGCGCTAGTTAACCGCTATTGTTGTTAACAAGCATTGTATGAAGGACACACTGCACACAAGGTCAATTGCTCATAACGTATCTTGTATTTATCTTTGTAGGTAACAAGGAAGTACGTGTCAGTGGCAAGAGGTATGAAGGACTACGAGGATAGAAAATACGCTGCTTGGAAAGACAATGTTGAAAATACCTTAATGACTTATCTGAAGAGAAATGTTCTTGGCAAAGTAACAAATGCAGTTGCGCCACAGCTCAAGGGCAACATGCCTGGTGCAGAGAATGCGGAGAAAACCGAGGGAGTTTTGTTCATTGATTCATGGTCATCAATGTTAGGTACTTTATTTGTTTTCTTTTCCATGCTGTATTTACCTCTGCAGTATTGCTAGCTATACACTACACATTTCGAAAACGTAAGAGATCTTTCCACACGGCGCAATGAATTCTATAACCCACTTTGCGCACCATATATAAACTTCGTAGTTGTTGTCTACAATACAGCACTGGCTATCCTAGATATGTTTTATAGATGCAGCCGAAACTGTTAACACGTATAAGTTTCACTTTTGTGACTGTTAATATACTGGAGCTCTAAGCATCGTTAAAATACCCTTAACGATAGAACTTGTTCTGTTGTGGAAGCTAATATTTGTCTTCTTTTGAACCTTTTTTAGTAAACATTGCGTATGTGGCTAGCGTTTTGTCTTTCAATGTTTTATTCACTCGTGTGCCTCCTCTATTGCTCTTTGGCCGTACTGCTTTGTCATGATACATTAATGATTGTCCCATATTATCTTCTAGCGGTTTCCTCCTTTGTCACATACGGCGTTGATTTTGCACCAGAACTTTCAGAGATAATTAAAGAGTCCAAGTACATGGAACAATTAGGGTTTCCAATACCGGAATTAGCACGAAATGTTGCTTTGCAGGTATATCATCATTCTCTTTATTGTTTTAGTGTACCTCTTACGTAATGTTATTTAGTTATTTTGGAGGATACAGTTAAACATGTATACTTGGAAAATTTAAAGACATTTCTTTACAACCAACTCGTGTAAGCAGCCAATTTTCTTGTGATACAATTAATCAAGGTAGTGAAACAATCTTTGTACATAAAACATTTTCGGTCTAACATTCTTTTAAGTCTTGATGCGGTATCATTATTAACAGAATTATTTATCACATTGATGTTGTCTGCGAAAAACTAAACCAGAGGAAAGGCAAGAAAACAAGATAGAAACTGGACCTGGTTTGTAGAATTAATACATATCTCCTCTACAAGAAATTGAGGTGTTCGAAAACCGTTAAGATGTCGATGGGAATGTTTTTCGCACATTTTAGCTCTTGGCTAAAATCCAAATTGCGGATTGTGGGCCTTAGGGGAATCCAGGCATTAAACTTGTTCACTACATTTGTGCTAACATAACTACCTTCTTTTTCATGTTCTGTATAAAGCGATAATTATACAGAGGTCTGTGGATGAGCACATGTTGCGCAGGCGCAAAAGTGGAGACCCTTCTTTTCTGATTGTGACGTAAGTGATGACTTACGACTATTAATAATAGCAACGGTCATACATATATCGCTTTCTATTCGAAAAATTACCATTTATGTCGAGGGCAGGCTTGAAATGATGTAACATACATATGTAGATAATTGCGGAAATGCATTCTTGTGTGCTGCTGCCCTTAGATGCAACAACTGCTAAGACACGGGAAACTTTGAAGTAGGGCTAAACATTCTGGTTAATTTTTTTCAAAATTAAGTTGTATATCGCATTTCTAGCGTATCATTTGTAGGTTGAATTTACGCCTCCCGTAACATTAAATCATTACAAATTAGTATTCATTGCAGTAGGTTGGAGTTAAGTTTGAGTTTGATTGATCACTTACACCACACCACTATTTCAAAGTTGCGTGTTTTAGTTACTTTTGCTCTGTGACCATTGAAAGTAAAATAATAATTTGATGTTAATTCATAAGGTTTACATCAACCGTTTCCAGATCACCTTTTTTATGTCACCTGACCATGTAGGAAGACAAGTATCTAAGGCATGTTGATGGCCTTAAAAGTATGTTGGAACGTTATTCGGTGTGCATATCTTCCTTGAACTCTGCAGAGGTAAGTCTTAGAGCTTCATTACAAATACTTATTTAAGCTCTTTCATTAGTAGACATTAGTAAGCTCTGACATTAGTAGAGACACGCCAGGTTGTTGCTGCTGGGGCCTAACTGAATTTACATTAGCTGTGCATATGTGGCACATTTTGTTTGGCTGATAGTACTTCCCATAGAAGGAAACAAGACACATAATGATACTACATTGAACAAGATGTTCGTTACCATTGGCTAATAGTTTCCATTGATTTTTGTCTCTTGTATTTCGAGGTTCCCTTGGGTTACACTATTCTTATATTTCCAGGTGAAATGTGACAGAACAGTGAGATGGGGATATTGAGCGGCCTTTGGGATTTATCAAATTTACCAAATGAGGGGAAAAGCAACTTAATTAACATAGTACTACACTTAGATTTGATGTAATGAAGAGACTAGTATATAATTAAAGAGCCTACAAATATTTTTGGTTATGTATTTTTGAGCGTGCAGCGTACGCCTAGCACAGCTGGAGAACACGCTTCTGCCTTACAGTGCAAGGACTCCACCTCAAGATGAAACTGAACGTCAAGATTTTAAGCTATTCCAATTTGTAGATTTGAGTTCCTTGTTTTACCATATTGTATGTCAAAAGACTAGTGTAAGAGGGATAATATGCGGAATTCGATGATTAGACCCTTACTGACCAGCGTTACTAAGCTTTTCTTTGCAGTAACCAAACAAGCAGTCTGTTAAGTTTTTGCGATAAAACACGAGAATTATATTGTTCTTAATGGAAGCTTAGGATATTATGTATGAATAAAGCAATGTATATCATGGCAGACAACAAAAGATCTGCGTCCATAGAAGAGCGGATCTTTACAATCACGCGATTTAATCCCGAGTTCATATAGTATATATAGTTTCAATTATTTGTATAAGCTGCACAAAAAGTGGCGATAATGAGGATGACGGTAATGGTATTAAGAATGGTGATGACTAGAGTGTTGATGGTCACTATGAAGACCACGATGACTATGATTTCATTAACCGTTGGTTTTATACCACTGTTGTTTTAGAGAACAGGAGCAATTTGTTTTACCAGTTGTACACATGGATGTAACTTCTGTGCAAAGTCCTACCTATATTAAACACGAAACGAGTACCTTTTCATTTACGTGTTAGAGACATTGGGAACTGGATAAGTGACTTGATAATGGGAACTCTCAGTTCAGTAGAGCTTATTTAAAAGACTCGTTGCAATCAAATGCAAGGGAAGTCCATGTGTAGCGCACTTGATAAGTGAGACTATTGTTACTTTCTTGTGGAAGCCTCACTCCTCTAAAGTACACTGGACCCAGATATTCCGATAAAAACTCTGCATGAACACTCAAGTTACTACATTCTTGAATACATGGCGTAAGGAAATGAAAAAAAGACCTCGCGAATCAGTTGCGATGGTTTTTATTTCTTGTATCCTAATGTTCTTTTTTCCTTTAAATGTATCTTAAGATATCAAATATTTCGCTACAGAATAGATGACTCAAAAACTGCCAGTGAGGGATCCTGTAGGTTTCACAATAAGTTTTGCAAGTGTCTGGATACGAGGAGTTGATATGCTTGTTTTTACAGACATTTTCCCATCGTCTCTGCTGAATTTCAGTGAAGATAACCCCTAGGCTTCATATTGTTGGTGCCAGGTGTGAGGTATATTTTATGTTATAACTCGCAACTGTAACTTGCATTATTAATGAAGCACCAGGGATATAGATGAAGATACTAGTCTAGATATAAGATTTCGTTCTGGTGAACCGTCGTATTACTTGATTATTTTATAGGGCCAACTTCTTGATGAACAAATTAAGGAACTCCATAGAGTTCTAAAACCTGGTACCAAAAGGCTTAACTGGAACTCATTAGGAATTGGAGATTACATTTCAAAGTGTGATCAGGTATGTCATCTTTTCTGTTGCTGTTTATATGTCTGCTTGCCCTTTTACTTGCCTTATTGTGGGTACGTTTGATGTATATACTTGAATTGTTTTTAGGAAACCCGTAGGATACTCAAGTTTCTACAATCCGTTGAAGCGTGATTGTTCATTACTTCAATGTAAGCTTTATTATGTGGTCATTGGGATTTGTAAGAACCTTCTAAAATGTGCCCTGAACTGGACTGCACATTTCAACCTGATTCACCGTAGAGATAATGCATCTTTAAATCCTTTCTACAGGTGCTACTTTGGTACGTGTTCTTCTGACGTGGTTGGGTTGGTTCCTCTTCCTTTTATCAGGTCAAGGTTCACTCGTTATGATGAATCTCTGCATGACTTTTCATTTAGTACTTTTAAAACGAACAAAAGTTTCTGTGCTAACAGTTTTTACCCTCTCTATCTTCAAACTGCTTTCCTCTTACCTATGATTTTGACACTTTAAAATCGAATGTTAACCGCCATCTTCTTGGAAATGTGTAATGTCTTGAGTTGGGTTTTTTGCTTACTTTTCATTTCTACCCCTTCGAAAGTAACTCAATACTTTGAAGTGGTAACCCTGTCTTGTATCGAGTGAAGAAAAAGAATCCTTTAACTCCGGCTCTCTATGGAGAAGGCGTTATGTAATGGGAATTTTATAATTCAGTGACAAATTGTTCAAAAATAGTAACCAAAGCATATGTGTCGATTTTTTGGAGAGTCAACAAATTGCCAAGCTCTTAAATCAGATAATCTACTCGAGTTTTATTCTGATCGTAATCTTATAGTTGCCGTATTTTCCAAGCATGTCATCTGTATGTTGTGTAATTCTGCTGTGTACCAATCACGAACTGGTAGCAAATAAACCTAGATTGCTTGTCGTTTCTAGATTCACTATTCCGAGACCAATTGCACTCCGAAATGAAAAGGGGATGATGACGTTAGGAATTGCGCTCTGCAAGAAAATTACAGTTTGCTACATAGTTATCTTATCATAGTTTCACTATCATAGTTTTGTAAAGTCTTACCCTCCATCACAGTTGCTATTACGGTCAGGGGTTTGTATTTTTGGCTGCAGGTAATATAGCTTGCTACTCCATGTGTTACTTTGATTATCTTCAATTCCTCCATAAATGCAGGTGTTATGAGACATTGTGTTTTGAGCACAAGAGCCACATTTTTATGGTAACGGACTTTTTCCTGCAGCTACATTCTACAATCACATGCAAAATGCAAGCTCGTAGATATAGAATAGATTTCGTAGCTATATGTTACTATATTCTGTGACATTCTTGTTTTTTGTTTGTTTAGGCAATAAGTAAATTTGAGTCTCTTGTTAATCAAGTGCAAAAAAATGCAAAAGATATCATGTCCAGGCTAAGTGCCATAACCAAAACCGTTCTATTTAAAAGGCATCCGGGCAAACCAGGAGGAATGATGCCAGACGCAAAGGTAAGTATAATATAATTTTCATTGTGTGATACATACTTTTTTCCTTTATAAAGTTGGTAGTTTATTCCAAAGTACTTGAAAAATGTTTCCTGACAACAAAATTTCTTAGCAACATACCTTTGTAGTAACTGCAGCTGTTGGCTGTTGTCTTTCAGCAAAGTATTGGCGATGTAAGCGTTCTTGGCATTCCTTCTGGATCATTAAGTGCAGTAGCTTGCCATTCTTCAGGCAAAATTGTAAACATGTAGGAAACAACCGGATCTTCTACATACAACTTAAAACCTTATTTTCAATTTGTGCATCTGTAATTTAAAGTAAAGAATTCTCGCTTTCTAAACAAGAAGACTGTGTTACTTTCATCGCTTTAGAAAATGTGGTAGCTTTATTCCGAAACTGCATCACTTTGCGGCGGTGACATTGGCAAAAGCTATTTATTACGTTCCCAGCGCAATAATGATTTTAACGCACCGTGGCTGAAAAACTCCTATTGATATTAGTCTTTCTTCTTTCAGGCACATTTTCTTACGTTGCCGCAGTTTTCTGAAACAATAAGATTTTCATATCATTGTTGTCGTTATGCAGATATTTACTATTAGTGAATATATGTAGTAAACTGAGGCATGCCTTGTCAGTTGAGAAATCAACTGCTTTCAAAGTAGTGCATGGTTATTACATTGAGGAACTAAAGTTATCAACAGGTTGATTGAAATAAAAATTCCATACATACAGAATCGTCAACCAAAAGCTCTCCTAACAACTATTGCTTCCACTAAAATTCTCAGTCTCAAATATTGCATTATGAATTTGCATAAATGAATAAAGAAGAAAATTTAAGGTCGAGGAAGAGAGTGTTTTCACTTACAGGTTAGGGCAGAGCAGATGCCACCTCGTGAGTCATAAGATTTTACATCCGACGCAGGAGCCACTTATCACGATCTGGTCATGTTTCATAAGCCTAAAGAAACGTAGGCAAGATGTAGCATTGGGCAACCCCAATTGATGTGAAGCTGACTATAGGATGACTGGTTTTTTTATTCGAGCCTAACTTGTTTGTCAATTTTGCCATCTATTGTTGTCATCGTTATCGTTATGTTTTTGGTTGAAGCTGGTTCCCGACGAAAATGAAAATTAAACGAGGCATGGTTTATTCCCATAGATTTCTTTACCTTCTTACCTACAAAATGAGTAACTTAACGTTTTGCATAATACATATTTAATCAAGAACATTCTTCTGCCATCCTTTTTCTAGGAGTACTTTGATTTCTTACAACATCACAGAACCCATGAGATAGAAATTCTTGCAAGGAGGTATCGGGCTATAGGTCCATTGTTGACGAAGATGGAGGGAATTGTTGCCCAAACAAACACTGGTAAATCGCCACGCCTCAGTTCCTACTATGCGTATTGGGAAAACAAAATATTCGAATCGCTGGTGAAGGTAGGTTATTGTACATGGCTTCCTTTGCTCTATTTTGTTATAAACCATGATAATCACTCGCTGCAATCCTTTTTAGATTCTTTTCAGCAATTTCAAGTTTTTACTCTAAACATTCCCGGTTGTTTGTATAAATCAGCTTGTTTTAACAAGCGGTCCCTTCCCTCTGTGGGGAGTTAAACCGCTCTCCTTTGCATGTCAATAGACCAATATTAGGAGTAAAATTCGTGGATACAGTTCTCGCATTTCAAACCAAATGTTGTCACTGCTGTGTTTCCCAGATGTAAAGTTTAATTCAGCATAGGCTACTAAGAAAGATCATAGCCGCCGAAAGGGGCTACGCATCAAAAACGGGGAATTGCCCCTTTCTTGACTAACGCTGTCGCAAAATGCAGGAGTTTTATCGTACTTTGGCTCCTATATCTTTTCAAAGATCTTCCAAGGAACGACAAACCCATCCAGGTGCTACTAGCATTTTACATAAAGTGATTATACAAGTCATGACATTTCATTTCTCGATACTAGGAAACATTCTAATTCATGATTTCACGAACATGGCACTTGATGTGAAATTGCGTTTGTGAATATACAGTAGATGTCCTAACTGGAGGAGCCTTTATAAAGTAGAAAACATGCTTATCCACGTCAGATAATAGTTGCATGTTATGCGAGATGTCAACAGAAATGTAGTTTGTTGATCTTGGTCAATTTTAATTTAATCAATGTTGTCTTATCATAATTTTTTTAATTTTTTTGAAAGTGCTTCGTGTCGACGAATAACGCCAAACATGTCTTTTGTGAAGATTGATATAGATTGATATGCGCTAAAGGAACTTCACATTCCGATTCGAAAATTTTTCTCGCTGTAATGTTACTCCCTCTTATACGCGTAAATGAAGTATTGACAGGCATCTAAAATCAGGAACGCAGACCAAAAGGACAAAAAAGCAGGCCACCGTTTCACGTGCTTTGGAGACTAGAGAGAGATTCACCTATTGTGGATATATTTGAACTGATGAAAGTATTCTTTAAAGCTAATATTTCACTTAATTAAGGCCATCCCACATTGCACTCCTGTTTATAAACCTTAGTTCGCACCTCAGATTGTTACCTCCTTTACTGCACCTGTGAACAGGTTGTAAAGAGAGTATTTTTATCCAACTGCAAATAACCAACTTAATGGACTTTTGTCAGATACACCATCTGTTAAGATTGTTACTGATGAAGCCAGCGATTATTAGCACAGGCTTTTGATCGCATTCCTAAAGTTATAATATCAGAAGCTAGGCTAACTACTTATTTAGTTGTTATTGTTTACCTTGACAAAAAAGTACAGGTACTGTGAGTCAAGCTGTACTCATCTGAGTGACTTACTTTTAAATTTCATAAAATGATGCCAGTGCTCTCTTAACTAGTAATGCTAACTACATGTCAATGACAGCTATTTCACAAAAACTGTTCGTTGTAGATGCAACGATCATTGTTCACGTTTTCCAACTTTTCCTTAATGGTCTGCTCGAAAACGCTGATAATCAGGTCCCGGTAGGGAGGAGAAAGGGTGCCGGGGTCAGTTTTTTACAGTCTCACACTGGCACAGTTCTTCTATTGCCTCCTGAACCAATAATTTGCTTGACGGAGTAGCTAGTTTGCAACTTGCTGCCTTCCCCGAAGTGGGAACAAGTCAACAACAAATGAAAAAGTGGCTTTAAAGAAAAACTGATAAGCTGAGTCAGTAATGCAAGCGTGCAGCTCGACGATTTTTCCCAGCCCGGGTGGAGGAGTATGAGATATTGCTTCTGCCATGTGATGCCGTGAACACACCGGGAATGAATAGTAGTCTAGTCCGCGCTCATTTTTCAACTTACAAACCATGGGGGTAGCGTCGGTTACATATTTAAAATCTGTAAACTATGACAGATTATTTGTTGGTACCGGATAACGATGTTGATGCCAAAGGAATGGCTAACTAGTACTTATACATCAGTGCATGACAGCACCAAAGAGTGTTACCAATAAATTTAGCCATCCAATTCACTATTGTTGACAACACAAAGACTGGGCTCAATTAGTTATATATAGTACTTGTAGTAGAAAAGTCTGAGATATTATTTTTATTGACCTTTGGAGCGTAACTCATTAAAGATCATCAGGCAATGACTTAACGCACTTTACGGATATGTCTGTGAAGAGTCTGTCAAATTTGGCATAATTTTAAAGACACACTGTGAATTCATGCGTTTCCCCTCGAATTTTGTTGGGCTCTACCCATTTCATCATTTTCATAATAGCTGTTTTGAAAATTTTTGATCGTAAAAAAATTGCGTTGTATTTTTAACATACCAAGATCATTGATATGATACGATATTCTCAAGAAGTCTGTCACTGTTCTAAGCAATATCTATGCAGGATTAGGTACGTAGAACCCCACATGTACTTTAAGTATCGAATAACATGCTGTTTATTTCTGAACTAAAATTAGAATAATTTATGATACTGCATTGCACACATGCCTCTCTGTACCTAGTATACGGAATGGTCCTCCTAGTACCTCGACAATAAACGTATTTTGATTCCTAGTAGCCATCGAACACGCTTTCTTCTGTTACTCCTATGGACTCTTTGAAGGTAACTGCCGCTACAATATATGGAGATGCTTTTATCCACTGAAGCACCAAGAGCATCCTTCATTCGTCAGTCTAAAGCACGGTGAAACACATCACAGGCTGTTAATAGGATGGAGAGCCCCAGCTGTCGGGCGCCTGCATACACTCTCTACGTTCGTATTGTTTGGCGATTTTGCAGTTTTATTGGAGTAAGTCATCACTCCTCACTGTATTATATAATTACCACGGTATATCTACATAATTGTAAAGTCGCAATATGGGAGTGCGCTTGCAATTTTCTTTCTTGTTTTCTTCTATGCCTCCGGGATCTTTACGCCTGTATATAAAGTGTGTGTGACACCTAGCCTATTACGTGCAGGAAATCTACAGCTTTTCGTTTACATTGTGTGTTTCACACTACACGCTAGCAGTCCAGTCCACGTAAAAAATGTACTACCAATTGTGACTATGACTAGTGATTTTAAATATTTTTCATCCTCAGCTTATTTCCAGGAACCTTCAACTGTTCCTGACACAACTACTATCCAAACAACCCCTTTTTCAAGTAGAAACTGTCCTGTCAGTGCCCGAAATTGTATTGTCACCGCCGGCTGGAGAAATCTACAAATTAGCTATGCAGACTGTACGGGATACGATAGAGAGGTGAGTCATTTTGACACTTTCTCTACATTATTGAGGTTGTCATAGAGTATATTTGAAGGTTATGGCAAACTGTCACAAGGACGGTAGTCGAGGATTTTGCACATTTAGTTTAATGATACCGTTAAACTATACTGGCGTCCCCAGTTTATCTAAATTGCCAATTGTCTTGAGGACTGGTAGTAGGCAGAGGAGCCACTACGCAACACTACTTGGCAGAGTGTTCCCTGGCCCCAAACGTATAGCAGATCTGCCAATTATGTTGATCCCTTTGAATTTGGGCAAGGAAAAGAACCGACGAAAGGCATTTGAGGAGAAACCATGGATGTTCGGTGTGGTAACAGCCTATTCCTTATACAGATTTCTTTCTGCAAGTGTCTACCAAAATAGCATGCGTTTAGGCCCAGAGGATATTAGTTTCATCTCATGAGCGTAACAATATCCGTGACAAATGCACTAAGCATCCTAAAAAAGCTTCACTCAGTATCGATACAATATGATGATGATATCATTAATCAGGCCATGTGAGTTTATATTGGAACCGATGTTAGGTCGCAGAATCCTGAGAGGGTTTTGTAAGGATCTTTTCAGAAGAATAGATCGTAACTGCTTTTATTGTATGTAATTTTTGGAGGACTGAGATTAATGGTGGAAGAGATATGTAAGAAGAGTCTTTATTTGTTAGATGCCAGTTCTAAAATCGTGTAAACAATGAGAGCGAATAATATGGGTGAATATCGACGGGAGAAGTCGGTAGAAACTCCTGAAAGAAAGAAGTTGCCGTTAGGAGACTGAAGGTTCTAACAGACGATAAATGTAGGATTCGAGTGACCGTGGCAGCCACCTTACCCAATTATTTTCTTTTGGCTTTTTCCCATATTCTACAAAGAGTCCAGTTCATCTTTTTTGCTCAATGACATACCTTTATCTCGTAATCTATACATGCTCTGTTGTATTTCGTCTTGTAGTACAAAGCAGTTCATCCGTTGGATGCATGGAACTTGTATTGAAACGCCTCCGCAGCACGTAGAAGGGGAGGACGAAGCAGTGCTCTTCACATTCTTCGCGGATGTATCGTCAACTACTTCAGTCGTTGAAAGCGTAGTTACATTGTCGAAGACTGTGCAGACTTCACTTACGAGCTTAAACAAGTACTTGGGAAGATGGAAGAGATACAGGAAATTGTGGAGTCTGGATAAGGTTAACATTAATGGAAATATTACCACTATTTTCATTGTACTACTACTACTACCACTACTACTACTACTACTACTACTACTACTACTACTACTACTACCACTACCACTACCACTACCAC
>JAAAKL020002680.1:0-25224 GCA_010016065.2 Carybdea cf. marsupialis auct. non (Linnaeus, 1758) | reverse complement strand
TTCCACAGTATGCAGAAGCAAAATCTGTTGTGTGTCTCAATATGCATATTTTGCTGTGAATGTGACACAATGTCTGTTGCAATCAATTTCAATTTTGATAAAGCTAAATAGTGGTCACGGAAAAAAAAATAGATTTGGCAAATCTTTGGGGGGCCATGGCCCCCACTGCCCCTATTCTTCTGTCCCTGGGATTGGTGTCTTGATTTAGTTTTACAGAGAATGTGTGCGTGGCATTCTGCTGTATGTTCATAAGCCCTACTGATGCCCTTAATCTTTATTACCCTTCAAATCACCGTAGTAGTAGTAGTAAACGAACAAGAGATAGGGAAATATGGTGAGTTGAAACAAGACCTACTCAGTCAGGAATTGGTAATACCAGTAATTGTCGGGGCCTTGGAACAGTGTTTGAGAATCACAGAAAGTGGATTGAGAAAAATAAGCTTGAAGCTAAAGACCCATGTTATTCAGGGCATGCATGACGTGTTGGGCACTTCCAAGCTTTCTGAGAAAACTCCTGCTGAACTGATGTGCACTGTCCATGAATAACGGGGAAAATGAGGACTGGAAAAAATGAGAAAGTGAAAAAAGGGGAACAGGAGAGATAGTCAGTGGCACCTGGAAGCGTGTTGAATACAGCTGCCGTATGTGTAGGATAAAATCAAATAGTTATAGTGAGAACTGCTCACATCTTAAGATAAATTTCTGCCATATGATTTTCAAACTTCACATTTCATGATGATTCTTCCCCCCCCCCCACCTGCCCTAGGTATAGAACTATTGATTTGTCTTGTTTGTGTGAGCATGTGTACATGTGTGTGTGTGCATGAGTGTGTGTGTGTGTGTGTGTGTGTGTGTGTGTGTGTGTGTGTGTGTGTTTCAGTGACACTTCCATAAAATTTCTAAGAAATATAATGACAACAGCTCATAACATCAACATAAATTTAGGATATGTATCCTTAGACCTCTGGGTTAGATATGGCTGCCTAAATCAATGTAATAGAGATCAAAAGAAAAACAAGATAACAACAATTGGCTGTAGAGTAAACATCTATCAAATAGGTACCCAGGTTGAGAATAGGTGTAGGCTTTCATATATGTAGGTTATCAGTGAATATGTGAAATAAGTAGTCAGCAGCCAATCATAGGTCATCCTTTGGCCAGGCATAGCACCTGTAGCCACCCTTGCCAAGGTAACAGGTGGAATGAGGGATCTAGCGATAACACACACACAACACACTTCACAGGGTACATTTGTTCATTTTGAAATTCAGGTCAAATTTAGTCAAGAGGTGCCATATTGGTGAAACATGATTGTGCTAAAACATTTAGATGATGTATGTAGCTGATTCATTATTACTATGTATGTTCAGTGTCAAACAGATTTAGTCATGACCTTCAGGCGTTTGTAGCAATCGGGTTCCTAGAGGTGTGAGTGAAGAATTCCTTCAATCATATTCAGTAGATGTATTCACACTTTTCACTTGAATAGCCCCCTCTGGCGCTGCAGCATTGGGGTAGTTATCCCTTCTTACATTCCCTAAGAAACTACATTTACTACATTTGCTTGACAAGCATGGATAAACACCAGATACATTTTTAATTGATGCAATTTACATGGCAGTTCTTTTTACTACCCTCTATATCTTTTGGATGAAAAAGGTACATGGTTACTAAGTGAAGTAACTGTAGCACCTCTTTGTTATGTTTACATTGAAAGTAAAGTCTATTTCAAGAAGGTCTATAGTAAGATTGAATATTCTATTCTAAGGCCTGAATTTGTTATATAATCACTTTTCCAAACCTTGTCAAGACTCTATGCTATTCAATAACTCATAAAGTCAAGTTAAAAGTATTAACTACACACAAGTTCTAATTCACAACACTCTCTGCAGTATCATACATGCCCAGGAGCCTTTGGGAGGAATGGAGCTTTCTAGAAGGTATATTTGCCCCAGAAATAAAAATGCATGTTTATACACTACATTCAAGTCTCCAGACTACTGCTTTAAAAGACATTTATAACAAAAAGAAAATAATATAAAGTTCATATGTTGTAAAAATGCAAACTTTGTAAAAAAATCTTTACAGAATCATCTAACTGAAAAAGGAAGCTATCACAGTTCATATTGCTGTACATATTTGGAAATTGTTGACAAGAAAACTAAGACATGGGAGGTACATAATACATGTATTTCAAATGAGTGATATATATATTATAAAATACATTTATCACAAAAATACCATATTTATTATACATATTTAATACATAAAATTACAAGAAACTGAATAGAGCCTACCTTTTTCATGTTGTATCCAGCAAAAAATATAATAGGTGGCAGAAGAACATAAAAGAATATTTCTGCATCAAATACCGCCTACAACAAAATTGAAGAAGACAAATACAATTCTGCTTTAAATACTAACAACAACAGATTAGAGAATGTGAAAAAAATTAATTATATATATATTGCAAACCTGCAAACAGTTTTGGCCCAGGGTCCTCCACCTCCACCTCCCTGGAAGGGTTATGGTCAAGCTAATGTAACTAACGTCATGTTACTAATGGTGTACTCTGCCACTCATATAACAAAAGTCGATTGAGGACTAATGGCATGCACTACTGTCTTTAGTGAGCAGGGCCATGTGAGTGGTGGTAGGCCCTATTACAGTGGTTTATAATCAGGTTGATAGAGCTGGAGAGCCATGTTTGGTTCTCTGACAGTGAAATGGGTGTCAGCGTCACTCTTAAACACCCTTGCCAAACTGCAAGACTTGCAGGGAGAGTAAGGCAAATCCTCTACATGACTAGTCAAACAGTAGCAGCTAAACTGTCAGTCCCCAGCAGTTCTAAATTCCATCTCTATGCCAGTCAATGAGCTGACAAAAGAGGTTGGGGTGCCATGAACACTTCTATATAAAACAAGAGAAATTACTCATTGGACAACCATATAACAGAATTGGATAATGAAATTGCTATATAAGCAACTGAATCATTATTGGCCTAAGCAAAATATGCAGCAAAGGTAACTGATATATCATCCTGGGCAATAGTGGCCTCACCCTCTATAATGTTTGACCTTAGGACTGACATTCAATTTGAAGGCCATTTCAACAGAGTTCATGAGCCAATGATACAAACTGACCTGAATTGAAGTGCTTTTTTGTCTGTTTAATGTCTTCTTTTCCCATTCATGGGGTTTGACAGTGGTGCTCATGTACATGGGACTTGTTACTGGAGCATTGAGCACTGTGGTACTGGATGCCCTTCTCAATGTCACCAATGGCTTTTCCAGGATTTGAACCTTTGACAAATGATAACTGTTGGATTCTCCTGTCAATATCGACATATGAGAGCTCAACTGTTCAAGAATTCTCAACAAGTAATGGAGCATGTGGGAGTGTGGTCTAAAAGCTTGCTCTGAAAACCACAGACCCTGTTTTGATCAGAGGCAGTGGGACGCTCTGATAACTTCTCTCTACAATAGTCACCGGGCCCACCCAGTCCACGTGAGAGAAATTGGGGTGACACAAACTCAAGAAGACCATCACATGGATTGTGTCTGTGTTTAGATAGCCTAGCCTTGTCACATATATGTCACATTGAACATGCTTGAGGAACACATGAAGGGTAGGAGTGTAGGAAAAATTAAAGGATTTTCTATAAACTACAAGGACACAAAAATGGGTGTATCTACATATTTGGATTGGAGGGCCCACACATGGAGCACGCATCCCTTGGAACTGGGGTCCAGGTGGTGTTCTGAGTCCCCTGAGGCAGGGTCTGGGGCAATGCTCCTGAAAATGATGTATTTCCTTGCTTCTGAGACCTCCAAAATGCCTAATATTAAAGTTCATTTGGCGACTAAAATCTACAATATTTTCCACCACATATCTCAAATTATAAAGAGCTACACCCTAAAGTTTTAAAGAAAGCTCATTAAATGTAGGTTACTTTTTCAGGCAAATGCTGCACTAAAACATTTGAAAACTTAAGTTTTACACAAATTCCTATTGTCTATACAAATTATGTTTACAGTGTGAAATGTTCATCAAATCCAACATACTATGATGGAATTTAAAACATCCCCTACCTTAATTACTCAAGTGTCCATATTTATAATTTTCTCAGCATGTTATGTTGTGTAGGTCAGAGAGTGGTTTCACATCAGGCATGGAGAAGATCTGGTCCACTTATAAAAGCCAACAATCCACAGCTTACAGAAGGGGAGGTTTCAGTTCATAAAAAGGTTTTGCAAATTTTTCTCCTTACTGCATCAATTATATATTTCAAAATACAGTTCTCAATAAGAGAAATGACAATGATGAGAAACAATACCTACTCTAACAATGACCTTTGCCAGTAAGTGAGAATTCAATATAGAGCTAAGGCCAAGCAGCCCTTTACTTTCTTACCAGTTGGGCTATTCTAAATGATACATCAATGTTCTATCATTGTCTTTTTACACATACCTTAGACTCAAATTCATCCCCTCCCCTAGAGGTGGTAGTATATAACATTCCTTTCAGTCTGTAAGAGTAGTTATATCCAGCAGTTGTTGTTATCCACAAGGAATCAGGTGCTTTAGAAACATTGACACGCTGTGTTAAACGATATCCTGTCTGAGACACTCCTCCTGAGTATTTGACAACGGCACCAATGATCATCCCTGAAATGTTACAACCAAAATTATCATGTAAGAATCTTAGAACATCCAACAATTGTAAAACTAATAATAGTAATCCTCAAGTGGCTATCTTGGTTAAGCAGCTGGAGGGAGGGGGTAAGGAATATGTGATAACATGTTTATATTATGAATGCTGCCTTCATTGTCATCAACAGTTTAACCACACTGCAAAACTTTATAGTATTTGTAGTATGCAATTAAGATACAAAATCAATAGAAATCTGAATTCCTTCCTGCAAAGAGTGTCTATTCTAAATATTTGCTTTATAGGGTGTTTTCTTCTTCAAGTTTAATTGGGAAAATAATCAATCCCTAAGCAAATCACTTTCATAGTGATACAATATCCTCTCCATTTGGATGTCTGCTTTATAAAGCTTCCACAATACCTTATACTTTAAATGATTCCACATACAAATGTGCTGTTCCCGAAAAATGCCCCTGATTGTTATTGGCACTGCACATTTCTCCAATTTTTACAATAACATCATCCCTTTGACAGCATGTGCTAGTAATGTAATTGAACATATATCATCACATGTGTATACACCTTGCAATAGAATGAATCATTAAGAATCTCACAGTGAACATCCTTACTTAGTATCATTTCACATGAGGATATGATATATCACTTGGCCTCTTGCATCAAATTTTAGAACACGTAAGGAAAATATTCAAGATTTGCCCTGCTTCAAGTGTGGATCATGGTTTGTGAACAATAACTCTGTCAAGATACAGTTGACAGAGGCACAAAATGAACATTTTTTATAATAATACTTTGCTTTCTATGTATCAACTAAGAGTAGCATTTACATGTCCCTTTAGATTGGCAATGGACTCCTTAATTGTTGCCCAATGCTTCAAGTTCCCACATACTTGCATTGAAACTCTAAAATTAATTTTTTTAAATAAGGATTTTTGAATATTGGGTAATGTTCAAGCTGACAAACTCGAATGCTTATGATCACATTTCATCAAGAACCCATGAACGTAACTGTTATGTATATATGATGCAAGCTTGCTTGTAAAACCACAATAAGTACAAACAGCGCAAAAGTTCCTAAAAAGTAACAAGTTTCTTAATGAATAGTGGACATATCATGGGCATTAAATCAATATCAGGGGCATGAAATTAATAACCTGGGCAGTTTTTTACCTGATTCATTTTAAATGTCATTTGCAGAAATGAGCTTGTAATCCTGTTTGTCATGTTTGTCTAGCGTTGTGATGTTTTATCACATTCTGTACAGCATGAAATAATTTTTTAAGCTCTAATGTAATTGGCAAGCTTTAGTATGTATAAGTGAGTATTACATATCTGCAATATAACTATCACTAAAACTTTCATTCTCTATTTCCAATTCCACTAGATACAAAGTTAACATAACTTCTCTGCCCCTATATATCCTATACAACTTCCATTTATTTGTTCATGTTGCACAGCCTGTACTATGTTTGCATCTAGAGCAACAAAGCTGGGAGTGGTAGAACTTAAACTGTCAAAGTTTCTTTAACATAAGACTATGGACTTTCTTTGAAATCTTACCTGATGTAAGTTTCCTTTAAATTATTCAATTTTGAAACTTTTCCCATCTAACTCCCTCAAAAATCACTACATAATAAAAATTGCAGTCAAGATACCTTGTTTTCACCTTAAAACTACCATATCAGATTTATGATTACTCCTATTTATGATTACTCTTTACATGTTTTTCCTAGTTCCATATTTGATCAAAATAGATAAAAGTTTAAATTTTCTGAATTTTTAAACTCTTTGGATACAATAAAAATGCTTGCTTCAGTTTTATGCACATGATACAGAACACCTGCACCAAAAATATAGTTTGGCTTTTTCCTACACTTGCAAGGAGAGTGAAACTTAAATTGCAAAGTTTTTAGGTCAGTGCATCCATTAACTCAAGAAACACTTAGCCATAAATGAAAGCAGTCAATGACCTAATATTTCCATCACCACTTAAAATTTTATAACTGAAAAAATCAATGTGCTGGTAACAAATAAAGCAATGGCTTAAAAGCAAAAGTTTGGTATGGATACATTTTAAGTGCTGTGGGCACATGCTTCCTGACTCCCAAACTGACTTCTGTACTTACGGCTTAAGGGGTACTGACAATCATCAATATAATAATGTTTAAAAGCTAAAATCAAACTCATGGTCTTATCATTGAAGCATTTGATCTAAAACAACAGAGTCTAACATCTGAAAAAACAATGCCAATTGTTGTAAAAAATAAAGTATAATGTTGTACAGGGCAGTTAAGTTTAAGCAAATCCTCTGGGACCCACCAGTAACAGACAACAGACTAGTATCATAACTAGCAATTTATTTATTTATGAATGAATATTATAGCTATTTAAAAAGTAATGTACATCAGTAACATTTTTTTCTTCTTTCTTTAAAATCCTTCACTCAATACAAGGCAGGGTTGCAAGGTATTGAGTTATTTTAAAAGAAAATAGAAATTGAAAGTGAACAGAAAAATAGATGTAATTAACGACAAAATAATAAAATACTTCCACCAAGATGATGATTGACGTTAGATTTGAAAGTGTCAAGATCATAGGTAAAAGAAAAGCAGTATGAAGACAGAGAGTTCCAGATTTTGGCAGTCATGGGGAAGAAAATCTTAACACAGAAATTTCTGTTTTGTTTTAGGAATAAAAACTGAGAAGTCATGCAGAGATTCAGCATACTGCGTGGACCTTGACCTGATGAGGGGAAGAGGAACAAACTCAGCAAACTCAGAAGAACACTTATCAAAGTAGTAACTGTAGAAAAAAATTAAAAATAAAACATCTCTACCATAAGACTGAGGTTGAAGTGTACAGGCCAGTTCAGGGCCAACCACAGAAGTAATTCATTTTTGGAGCTTTTTTTCTCCATTTAAACGTCTTCTTCCCATACATGGGGTTTGACAGTGTCCATATACATGGGACTTGTAACTGCAGCATAGAGCATTTTAAGACCGGGTGCCCTTCCTGACATCACCAATGGCCCTTCTAGGATTGGAATCCTGACCTTCTTGACCCTTTTAATCTGAAGATCAGGAACTTATCCACTAGACCACGGTGGCTCAAATATGTTGAAATAAACTTTGGTGCACAAGCCCAAAGATGACAACAATACTCCATGCAAGGTCTGATCATTACCTTACAAAGATACAAGACAACTTCAGGTGACAAAAAGATGATAGATCACAAAAGAGCCCTGACCTTCCTTGAGACAGACTAGCTAGGTTAGTCAGGTAAGCCCCCCATTCTTGCCTTGAAGTAAAAGAAATGCCAAGGAGTTTCAACAATAACAGCTCCTCAAGAAAAAGGCCATCCATGCTAAGAGGCACATTTAAAGGGTCCTGAGACCTGTCAAAGGATACCAGCTGAGTCTCTTTAGCACTGAAAGTCACTTGCCACCATTATCTGGTGTCAGATTTAAGTTCTGAAGCCATTCTTTCCTGGGTTGACACTTGTGATGCTCTACTACAACTAGAATATACAGTAGTATCATCACCATAAATTTCAAGCTGACACAGCACAAAATTTGATAGATCATTAATAAAAATGAGAAATTGTGTTGGGACCAAAATCGAACCGATACACATAAAACACAGCAATTAAACAGTAACAGTCCACTACTTGATCAATTGATGCTGTCAGGTTGCAAAGATTCCACTATTGCCCTTATGGCTTGGATCCCTTTTAAACCATATACACGTAGTGGTTGAAAGCTGTCTGGGTGCTGAAGGGCACATGTGATCGAGTGAGGTTCGTAGACATGAAAACTTCTCATTTACACATTTTTGTAAGTTTTTCACCGAAGTTGTTTTGTTTCCGAATTTATTTTGTTCAGGTAAGTTTGCTCGATCATTAGTCGCAATAATGCTGAAATTTGAAAAGTGAATTTTAATCCTACACCTAAAATTTAAGCACGAGCGAAGACATTCGAATTCTTGATAAATACGTGTGGAGTACAGAGGACCAGCATGTCCCGTAACCAGATTGGTGGATTATTAGTGCAAAGACTTGAATCAAATGGAAGGCAACTGCCTAAAACTATAGATATCTTTAAATAAACCACCTGGCCAAATCGTTCTTCTTACAGATTTATCCCCATTTTCTTTTATTCGTAAAAATAATGGTCCTCGATGGTCCTTGTTACACTACCAAGCAACCGTAGTAGGGGGTCGACCACGATTACTCCTCCACCCAATGACGGCCATCATTAGTACAGAATATCGCAAAATTGGGCGAAAAGAAAAAGTAGATAGGCTTAAATACTACATTTGATTGCTGCTGTGCAGATAACGACAAATCGTAACAACGAACTATTACGACGGTAATCATTACCATCATGTGACTCGAATTCTATCTGAAATTTATACTAACTATTCAACATACCGTATATCATACACAATCCAGTTTCGTGCATATATCTAAATCGCCTCACTTTGAACAACCATATTGTAAGTAACGTCAATATAAGCATTCCAATCATCATAAGAATAAAGGCACTATCCAATAGATGACTCTTTTCCACCTTGTCTTCCATTTGTTCCTCCACTTGCAACTTCACATCATCGTTCACAGCCATGATACTGGTGAAGAGAGCTCCTAAAGCCAACAGCCAAATGTGTAGTTGAAGGTAATCCATCTTTCTCATGTTGGTAGTAATATCTTTCAGCTACATATAGTTAGTGATTTGGTTGACATCAGATCTATTCATATTCCACAAATTGCAAATTAGGCGATCCATTAAATGTTCTTGTAGAAGAATGAGGCATTTGTTTACTACGGTCCCGCCTTGAGCACCTTGACCATAAGCGCCGTTGTAAGTTACCTCGTGAGGAGAGCTGGAACGAGAACAAGCTCAAGTCACTGTCATACTAAGACGGAGATACGAATGGGGGACACTGTCCCAAGGCCAAAAAGTAACTTCTCTCGCACTTGAAGGCTCCCCGGTCGATACAACCCATCCCTTGGCAGTTTAAATGTGAAATGTTTTATAAAATATTGCGTAGACTATCCAACGGGTGCGGGCGTCCTCCTGGACATAGGAGCGAGTATTTGCCTCTCCTCACTGTAAAGGGCTCACTGTTTACAATGGTGGTGAAAACAACATATCTGTGTGGTCTCCATAATGGCTTTATCCTCTATAAGGAAATGCCCAACAACATAACGCTGTGGAGGACATTGGTTTGAAATTTGGCCTTCAAAGTAAGCCATTTTTGTTATATTGCTAATATGATATAAGTTTGTGAGGTATTTAACTAAGAAAGTCACTGTAGTTGTTCCGAATCATAACTGGAATTCAGGCTACTGTTTAAGCCAAACAGCAGGCGCATTGTCATGTGCTATCGATGCTGATTGTTCGCTTTGTTACTTAGTTGGTGGAAGATTTTACGAAGTGTGTAAAGTGAAGTTTAAACATCATGTTAGGAGAGCCTTCATTTTTCTTATAGTAGTATCAGATTTTACATTAAATTTTTGTTAACGGAAATATGCAATCTTGCTTTAAAAATGACCTGTTTTGTTTGTTATTCAACCACACAGCCCTATCATCAGTCCAATATAAAGAGTCTATCTGATGTCCTTTTTTATTATCAAAATATCAGTCATTTGTTGATGTACTTATTTACTCTATTCTTTCTTGGTCAGAATCAGTTGTTGCACTAGCTATTACTTCCTTCTACTTATCAACGAAGAATCCATGACCTCTAACGTTTCACATTATGATTCATGAAGCTTTATGAAACTTATTCGTGTACTTAAATATAAATTATTTATCATCTATAAATTGTTTTTCGATAGAGTTCCAGAGATGTGACGCTAGCTACCCTTGGAAAGAGACTGTTGCTTGATGATAGTTGAAGTCGGAGATAGCTCGAGGTAACAAAACTGTGGGAAGTTATAACCGAGGTACGCGATTCCGCGGGGCATTCCGTGGGGTAAAGAGCTCGAGAGTCGCATTACCAACAAAAATCTTAGATGTCATCAAAAAAATTTGCTATAGACCATTATCTTCTTCTGCTTCTTTTTCAAGTTCCAAGTTTTGTAACATTGGCGATCATGGATTTACATCTCCCTCTTTATCGAGACTAGTGTAAAAATTGCGCAAAACATCCATCCACAAGGAAATGCTCTTCAAACATGTTGGCCGTTGTCGTCCTCTGATTCTTGTACCTTCAATCTTTCCAGTGACTGGCAAGGCCGTTATTTCATACATCCCTAAAGAAATCCATATGTTGTTTCCTAATACCAAGAATCTGTTTGCTTTTCATTCCTGTCTCCGTAAACACTACCCTATTGGATACATGCTCTGTCCCTGATATCCTTTATATTTCTTGTCTGTATGTCTATTCGAGTGCTTTTTCAGGTGCTACCAATTTTCTGAATGCCTCTTTAGCCATGTCGATCCACCTTTTTATATCCGTTTAGCATCTTCCATCCTCGGTGACCATGCTTCCAAAATAGTTAAAGTTCTTAACTTGAACAGTTGTTTTATCTCCGATTTTAAGTTGACACCCAGGAACATGGCTTTTTTTGCAGATCATCATGCATTCCGTCTTCTTACAACTCAAAGTCAAACCCAGCCTTTTGCTTTCCACAACTGCACAGTCCAAAAGTTGTTGAAGAGCTTTCCTAGACTCCGCTATTAACCTTGTGTCATCAGCATACATTTCTCAGATTTCACTCACCGATGATTAGTCCATGATGCCAGTCTAAAGGCCCATTTCCATTTCAATCGCAAATCGCAAATCGCAAATCGCAAATCGCATTCGACCTGTTCTTTAAAATTTACATGCGGGCATTCACAAATCGCAGGCGAACGTTTGGAATGGGATTTTACCAAAATAGCACTGTTTGATTTTTTGCGAACGATTGCATGCAGAAGGAAGTTTCTGAAAAGGGATAACAATCAGAAATCATCATTAGCTACAGACAGCCGTAGAAGAAGGAGTCAAAATTTGACCGAGGACATTGTGAACTACGTACGTAACTATCCTAGCAATGGCAAGAAAACTTTGGACTACAGAATTGGTAGCGATTTTGATCGAAAGTGTTCACTCAAATAAAGTGCTCTGGGATGAGAGCTGTTTAGAGTACCGAAACAGAAATAACCAGGAATCTGGATGGATTCAAGTCATGTCTTTGGAAACTTTGCCTCCTCTTATTAGATAAAAATAAGGAATAAGTAGAATTTGTTAAACCAAGTATTGGACCACGATCAACCCCATTCCTTCTTTATCGATGGGTATCGAACATAGGTTGGAGAGAGTACCTTCCTATTTTGCATTACAGGTCTCTGTGATAATTCTGCTTACTGTAGAATGCCCTAATCGATGGGCGAAAGCTATTGTTTGTCGAGAATTTCCCGCTGTGAGATACCCTTAGGTTACTAAAAGTCGTTCTACTGGCTTAATGGCTTCCCTTCTATGATCAGATTTGACAATCAAGGGTAAAACTAAACGCAGCAGAACTCTAAGCACCATTGGGGACACTCGGACATAGATGAGAAAGCTTTCGTGATCTCCAATTTGCACTTTCCTAACAAGATTGGCATACTCCCCTTGTCCTTTTCACCACAGTAGAATAGGACGAACCTCAAAATTATTTTTCTACTTTGATCTTTTTCTTTGCTGTCTTCTTTGAAATAAAAGCAGTAATAAAAACTTCCTCCTGCAAAATACTGCCGTGTTCAAAACATTTTTAAAGCACTGATAACAAATCAAGAAGACATGTGCTATTTTGCGGCAAATAATTGAGAGAATTCATGTCATTGGCTGTTATAACAATTAGATTTCGTGCGCACTCATTTTAAGTGTGTATTGAATTCGTAAGCGTTCACAAAACGCAAATCGCGCATTCCTTACGATTTGCGCTTGAAGTAGAAATGGGCCTTAGCTCTCTCATTATCATTTTACTGTAATTATTGAACAAGTCAGGCGGAGATACATATCCCTAACGTACTCCTATACCAATACTTGTGTATTTGCTACAGGTAGTTCTAATGCATGCAGTTTGTTCGCAGCATTTCAACAGTGTCATTTATCTCATTCATGAGTTCAGTCAGTTGTTGTTATATCTGGGATAACCGCAGCAAGGCTCAACGACAGGATCGCATAGCAGACAGTAACGAGGACAGAGCGCTACACAGTATAACTTTCAAGTTGTTCTATACTCAAAACTCTAAATCATCAACTAACTACATCAATACAAGTCTAATCGTTAAATAGTGCAATTGTCACGTGTTCACATCGTGAACAAAGCATGATTATGTTACATTCTCCAATAAGGATACAGCGTTAGAACACAACAAGTCTTCCCGCAAATGCACTGAGTGACCGACAGGTACTGCTTCATAAACATTGCCATTATGTAAAAGAACACACTTTAGACTGCGTTTTGAACTGTCTAAAAAGAGTCTCCGTTCAGTAGGACTATAGTAAGGCACGTCCAGTTCTTTGAGAAGCCCTGGGATGTCACGGCAGTAAGCAAACTTTCTGTCTTTTGAAAAGAAGATCGCAAAAAGCTGGTCACGATTTCTGAAATATGATACTTTAACAGAGCGATCAACAAGACTTCTGCCTTGCAATCTTGATGCCAAAAACTCTGCTGTTTTCTTTGAAAGACCCAAATCCCGCAGTAAATCATTCAGTTCAGCCTGGGGAAGAGGCTTGGGCACGGGGAAAGATTCAGTTTCTGAAGAACAGTCCTCTGACAATGACCACTTTTCTACCAATTCACTATTAGAACTGTCTTGTTCGTTTGTATCATGTCCAATGTCTTTATCATCCAATGAAAGCAAGCCTTTGAAATCTGGAACAGGAATTTCTTTAGAGTGTTGAGAAGGCCGAATAGCTGAGGGCGTACGTAATCTTATGTCGGTTTTTCTTCCCAACACCCGATGTGTTTACCATGCAGAAATAACAGTCACTTACATGGTTGGTGGATTCACGCCAAATCACTAGAACTCCAAAAGGCAGACCTTTGCGTTTTCCTTTAGTCCAGTCTCGAAGCATTTCCTCACAATTGTGGCACACAACATGAGGAGCCCATTGCTTGTCTTGATCACCAGGATGAACTATATACTACAAAATATGCCTTGTAGGCACGCTTGACGAACGAGGATATGTTACATCTCTGACGATTAAGTGTGTAGCATCCGCAAATGTAGCAGAAGACATCAGACTTGTTTCTGCAATGACGTCTCCTTATGGAAGCCATGTTTGAAATATAACAAAAGAAGAATTATCGTCAAGGAGGGTAAAAATGCGCACCCAGTCCCGACTGGTAGAAAAAAATACGCACGCAACGTTCGCTTGAATTTTTCATAAAGTAGAATTCTTATGACTAAACAAGCATTCCCATTCATTTCCTTATCTATTTAGCTTCCAAATGACGTATTATGACATCCTTATTCTCAATTTCTTCAATTTCTTCCAATTTCATTAGCTTCAAATTGCGTACAAACTAGAGCTTGTAGAGAAAAACTAATTTAAGATTTGAAATCAGGGCCTAAAACTCCTTCAGAATCTGTTAAAATATTCAATGCAACTCAAAGTTACTGAAAATTTGTTCCCCAGTGTTATGACTTCTTATGACGACTTGTTCAAACTGTTGGTGGAGATTTGTGGCTCAATGTGCGACATCGCACGGAATGAACAAAGGTCTAAGGTTATATGACAACTTGTTAAGACCAGGTCACAGCGGGAAGGATAACGATAACGATAACGACAAGGTTAAAATATCGCTGGCCCCCTTTTTCCTTAATAGTGGTCATATCACCAACGATAACGATAATGAGACATATCATTGTAGGGGAAAACGGAATTGGAATCAAAAGAAGGGGATTATAGAACGGTATCTTAAATATTCCTCCTATTTTACATAGAATTAGCAATACCAGTGACGGCAATCTAGCAAGTTTTAACCTTTCCAAAAAAGTGTTGTTTATCAAAATATCCCCCTCCCTCCCGGTTAGAAAAGGATGGCCAAGCCTCAGACCTCTGTCAGGGGAGGGCTAAGATTCAAGAGACTCATTTCTGTGGTTCAGTCAGATTTATTGTTATTCTATGCATCAGTGATATTTGAGAGAGAAGATGATGACTGTGACTACACTGACCTCGTAGTAAAGCTTTGTAAAATCTAGAATCAGTTTCATCGCCTCCAGTTTTCATTTCGTTCCACAATTTCTTGCTGGACCCGAACAAAGCAACACTTGAAAGACGGATTTTATTCGATAGTTTAGGACGTTGCTTCTACGATTCTTGATTGTAATTACCAGAATACAATGCGTGCTCCAAGAATACCCCATGATACAAACCACCTGGTCCTACATTGCCCCTATACTGCAATAGAGGAGTGTGGAGCTGCCTATAAGAGATTGCTGAAGGAGTCGCGGATTGAGGTGTGATCACCATACGAGACTACTACTAGAATAAAGAGAAAAGTATGCTTACTGAGGGCTACAGCCGTTTCACCATTTCTAGTGAGTACTCAAATAAAATGAAAATAACAACGGACCCAGGCAAGATCCCTGGGAAACCCCACGGTCAAGTTGGGAACGCAGTGAGAGGTCATGTCTGATTCCTGTTATTCTAGCATTATTGCTATTTAATCCAGCAGATAAATTATGGTCAGCAGCATCAAACATAGCACGCACGCTCATTATCACTAGGGAGCTAACTTGTCTTCTGGCCATATTCGATAAACATAATCACTTTGTATTAAGCAAAACAGTTGTTTGCTATGGAAACAGATTGTAGATCACCATATAAATTATTACTGAGTAGGTGTTTTTATAATTTCCTCGGTTACGGTATTTTCAGTCAGTTTCGACTCTTTGGAGAGTAATGCCAAGCTGCTTATGGCTCTATAGTTCCTGTGGACAGGTGCTTGACACAAATTCTTTAAATATTAGTGTAAAAATCGATTCTTTTCTTGGCTGAGGGAACAGATGATGATGATGTATTGGGTGAGATTTTGACAATACCAGCTGGAATAGGTTTATAAGCGCGTATTTTATAAGAGGCTGTCGCAATAACGTCTAGGACCTCCTCTAATTGAAGTCTTCCGAAGTATTTTGTCACTGGAAGTTGCTTGTCGAAACCGAATAAGAGAGATTTCCTTGGACTCGCGCTGCTTCTGTAAATGTTTCATCAAAAATCGTTTTGATGACGAAAATCGTACTGTTAATTTCTTAAAAGGTGCTTTTCAAGTTCCTAATCCAATTTTAAATACCTTTTTGAAATATCGAAGGGAACCAATTTACAAAAAGGCACGAAAAAGCGAAGATTTGCAGAGCTTATATATGATCTATCGTCCTCTTTCAGGCGCTTTTCTTCAGATTAAATGAAGTCAAGGGTCTATCCATAAAAGCAGACAAAGCTTTTTCCATAATCTATTTCATAGTCACCATCTCCGACTCAAACTCCGATCAACTCCACGTCGTATGACATTTTTACATGACAGGTAAAAGGTCTTTAACAGAAGTGAACTAAATTTATCTACCCATCAGAAACTTACACAAATGCAGCGTCGGAACTTTTCTAACAAATTAACTACGTAAATTTTATGATTAACTACACTCATGACTTTCACGGTTTCCGCAATTATTCATAAACAAATACCAAACCCTGCATATCACAGGAAATATCTAGAAAATTACTCATTTTAGGAATGTCGATTGACGATAACCGACACGTCTTCGGAGTTCCTCTTTACGATAGAGCAATCCCCTCTGATAGAGGGCTAGGGTAAAATCCCAACAAATCTTTCATGAGGCTCTATTTGGATCTCTAACAGTAGTTATTGATCTCCATTACAAATTGTTTCTCCATAAACTTGTAAGTCTTCTCCGTTATAATGTCTGTCAAACTGTGTGTTATTTCCTGGAATTAGATGATGGATAAAATCGATATAAAGAGCAGAATAATAGGATCATTTTTACAGGTTTTTTGACACGCAATTTAGGAACTGAGGTTTAATTAACCAAATCTACACAACGAGTTTGTGTGAAAAAAGCATGCTCAATAAGGACTCACTACGAAAGCTATACAATGGATTTGAATAATTGAAAGGTTGGTTTGTAATGCGAAACTTTCACAACAGGTCAAAACCGTCGCGGGCATCTCATCAGCACATAACTTACCAAACAGTAAAGCTTTTTGTTGTACCTCTTTCAGTAACGCTGTGGCGGTAAGTATGTTGAGTTTATGTTGCAAATGATATAGGGCAGAATTCCGCATGCTATACAAATGCGCCATAAGCAGATCTAATGCATTATCGACGGTTTTGAAAAGTCGTAGGGAACTGTGGAGATTCGTCACCAGGTCCTTTGATATCTACTTCTTGTTCACGTTAACTATTGCAAAGTATTGGACGGACAAAGGCCACTTCAGCCCTTGCCCCTCCAGCACGATCATCAGTGCTTACAAATCATTTCTTAAGAAGGACGACCCTCAGCTCTCTTGATCCGCAGAGTTATTTAAAATATTTGAATTATCTACTTTCCCTTAAGAAGCACTTCACTGCGTCCTCTTTATTTACGTTGTGAAACCATGAGTGGACGTGCATAATTTTCAGTGCAGCGTGGGAAGACGTCCTTTAGTTACTGGCATTGATCTTAATTGATTGAAATATTGTTTACGTTGCTTGCTTCTTTTTGTTGCTTTTCGCACATAATACTAAATTGCAGGTATACCCTACTGTTGCTATAACAGTGGTTTCTATATTAAATTACCTGCAGTGTATATGAACTAAAAAGGTACGAAAGTGTAAGTGCCTCAACAGTCGACAATATGCAACAAGTCAACTTCATGTGAAGACTTCATTGCGAGCTGTCGCAGGGGGGTTTGGAAATTAAGACTGGCTAAGATCGCTTCTTCTGTGTGACAAGTGTCTAGATCTCTATGTGATGGCAGGAGATCTTTTACTTTTCTTCATCCTTTTGCGTACTAAAGTATCTGAGGCAGACTCAAATATATTCCCTCTGCCCAATATCATAAAAAGTTCATGCAAAGAGGAAGCCATATTTATGAGAATCTACTTCAACACTGCATTAGCGGTTCCAAACGTAGGCTACTATGTAGTACAAAGTGTCCAGGAATGCATTGAGAAGTGCGTTGCAACGCCAGCGTGTGTTTCATTCAACTATGGCTATGCTGGACACCGCCTTCGATGTGAACTGCTGCCCAAAGACAGAAGACATCTGATTCGAGATAGTGCACTTCAGAGCACGTTCATCATCAAATATAACTGGCATTATTTTGATACAGGTGTTTTTAATCCAAAGGTATGTAACCTAAATATCATGTTTTCAGATAATCATGTCTAAAAAATCTTGACACATTTAATTTTTTGATGATTACATGTCTATATCGCTTATGTCATATGTTTCACAATTTGAAATACTGTAAGAGATGACCACCTTATATGCATAAATTATTTAAAGGTATTCTTAACACTTCAAATCATGGACATTGGGGCAGATGCTCCCTAGAGATTTTGCATGTCCTATCAAATGCGAGTAGATTGTGTTGGCGACAGAGGGAGTAGCAGGTGTGAGAACTTGAAGCAACTTGTTTCCCAGGTGAATTGAACGCTTGCTGACTCCAGGGATATGTAATAGAGGATAACTCTAAGTCGACAATACATGAGGTACGAGGACACATTTGACATGGCGGTTAACTCTACCCTTGCATAGAGAATATATGTAACTATTAGAGGCCTAACGCCTCTTAAAACAGCCAACATTAAGGGGCTGTCTCTAAAATTTTGAGAAGTGAATGTTCTGAAATGTAATTAGCTCCACATTTCTGGCATGAAAGTCTGCTGAGGTGGGGAAATTTTAACGAAATTTTGTACACCTGTATGAAGGGGGTCTTTGTTTTGGAATATTTTAAATGGGTACATCTAAATCAGTCATTATCAATGCTAATTATGATAACTAAGTGCATCCATCTACACTTCAGGTTAGGGTTTAAAGGCGACTTCAGTAATCTTGTGTTCAGGCATGAAGCATTCTTTAACGGAGTGACAAAACGTGAGTTTTTTTAAACAAACGCCAAAAAAACAGCGTTGAAATTTTCCTACTTATGTAATTGGTAGCAAGCGATTTACATAATCAGAACGAGTCGCGTCTTAATTACGAAGTTCTAATGGCACCTTTTCGGTTTTGCAAAATCTATCGTTGCCATGGAATCCACCATAAATGACGCATATTAAATGACGCTAGAGAGCTGGTAACGAAATCCCCACTGCGCTTGATCCGTTCTGGTTTTCATTCATTTTTATAGCTGTAGATTGGTATTTATAGATGCATATCTACCCACGATATTCATAAGTACAAACGTCAAAGAAATGTTAATATATATATATAATACCTAAATTGCCCTGAGGCGACCGACGAGCTTTCGGTAATTTCTACCTTTCTCAAGTCTACAGTGGCTAGACCTAAAACTATTTATACAAATCATTACATGAAACTATGCCCATTTAAAAATGTCCTACACGATGCTATTTGTTTGGTTACCACTACAGTTCTAAAGAATTATTTCGAGAAAAGAGAACAATAAGATGTCCATTGAGGAATGTCCTACATGATTTTATGTATGGGGGTATAGGTTCTAGCTGCGACTTTACTAGTATACGAACTAGTTAAGGCTTAGACTATCGATCTATATATACATACATTAATCCTGTTTTATATCACGTTCAGTTACTTTCACGTGCAATACTATTGACGTTGTGCTAGTTAGTTTTAAGAAGAAACACGAGAATAAAACACCATGGGCCTTACAGAATTTAAGAGCAGGAAACGTTGAACGAAAAAAGGAGAATGCGATTATAAGTTCGATGAACGATGTAAAGAAATTGAAGAGCAACAAAGACGATACGGTAGAATGATGCATGTAAAGATATCTGTAATGTCAAGAAAAAGGGCTTATAAGAAAAAAATTCAACCAGGTGGAGATGGACTATATGAAGAAAAGTTGGGATGAGTACATGGAAGAATTATTTGAGAATAATAAGGAAGAGGTGGTGATGAAACAGGACCATTGGAGGGCGTGGAAATAACAACTGGAGAAGTAAAGTATGCTATTGGCAAGATGAAGTAGGAAAATCGGCAGATGGCGGAGTGATGTTGAAATGTTTGACGCACTAGGGGAGTTCGCCATAAACAAAGTAACACAGTTGGAAAACAAGTTCATAACATCGGAGAAAATACGACGGATACGTGCAAATCATCATTGTTGGAAATACCTAAAGTAAGCAAAATGCTGGAGCGAGATAAGAACAAATTTGTCATTGTTATGAGCCAAAGAACTATGATAATACTAAGAGTGATCATAAACAGGATAAGACGAAAATTTAGAGAGCGAATTTCATTACTGAAGAATGGTTGTATGGAAGGTAAGGGAACAACAAGTGACATTTTTGCCATTAGTATGATAATGTAAGGAACGATAGCAAAGCAGAAAGATGTATTCTCATGTTTTATAGACTAAAAAAATGTTTTACAGAATAAGGAAATGTTCATACTTTATTGGAAATATCAGAGGGACTTAACATAGAAAAAAAGAAGCTTAGAATTGTACAAAACTTTTATTGAAAACAAAAAGCAGCTGTTAGAGTGGGGGATAGTTAATAGAATATAAGGATATAAATAAAGGTGTACTACGAAGATGCGTTATGTCTCCCGATTTGTTCGATCTTGATACTAAGAGAAACAAAGGACTGTGAAGGGATAATTAGAGGACGATATAAGGTTAAAGAATTAATGACATGCATATGATACTTGTGGTAGACGTCTGAGATAAGTTGCAGGTATTACCGGATGTCACGACGGAGCCAAGTGAAGCTAAGGGACTAAATATAGATAGAGCAAAGATGACAGTGATGGGAGTGCCAAAGACATTAGTGCCCAGAACTAGAATGAGAGGCGAGGTGCCAGAACAGGTATCAAATTTTGATTACTTAGGATAGTTTAGTACCAGAAGAGTGTCGATGCGGGTAGGAGATCAGAAGGAGAATTGGAATAGCAAAGTAAAATGCATATTGAAACATTAAGACAATTTTGGCAAGTTGCAAGATACCTACCAAAATCAAAAAAGATCAATGAAGATTTGTATGTGGTCTATGAGTTGAGAAACATGAACTACAAGCAAACAATAGAGGAAGAGCTAGAAGCAATAGAGATAGGGTGTTGAAAAAACAATGTTGAGAATGTTTTGAACGGAACGAAAAGCAAATGAAGAAATACTAAGAAAGGCCGGCGGAAACGAGAGCTAATAGTAGTAATAAGAGGAAGACACATGAGATATTTGGGCCACGTAATTACTGATCTCTAAAAAACAGTGGATCTAGCATCTTCCGTCTCAAAGTGAGGTCAGTCGTTGGACGCCATTTCAGTCCCCATGACACAAAGCTTATAAACAATGTTACGCAACATGGCGGACTTTCCCGCGCTATTTTAACTAATGGGGGCCAGTACTCGTGACGACACTTTTTCGTAGTTGGAAACAATGGGAAGCTCGATCCAGTCTTTTTTAGAGATCAGTGCACGTAATGAGGAAAGAAAAGATGGAGGATGTTGTGCTGATGGGCATGGTGGAAAGAGTGAGAGCAAGGGGAAGACAGACGGAGAAATATTTGGATGCCTAAGTAAGAGTGGTGGGAAAGAATCAGGTACCAATTAAACTGCTGCAGCAAAGCGGAGATAGGCGACAGAGCTCCACAGTGGCCGAAGTTTGAAAGAATATGGCACCGTGGCAAGGTGAGGTATTATTATAAAAATTGGGATTTCCTAGGAAAAAATGTCAGGTGAATAAGACATAAGTTTCAAATTCTGTGAAACTGTCAACTGAGATGTCTCAAATGAGCACGAAACAGTGCAGACTTTGAGCACGAAACGACATAATTCTTCTGTATTTTTCGTTCTTAAGCAAATAATTTGATCTGCTTTTATTAATTTTCACTTCTGGGAAATATGTGATTTTCCTGGCATTACCTGCTGTTGCCTCCTCAGTTCACCTGGCTCCTAATCTTCAAATAACTGCTCTGCCAATACCGTTACCCATGATACGAAGTTGTTGCACGACATCCACCTGAGGGTCTTAAGAAGGTAAAGACCATTGCTGAAATTAGCACTCATTGATAACCGAGTCAGCACCGTATGCAGTTGTCTCAATCTTCAAATAACTACTCTGCCAATACCGTTACCCATGATACGAAGCTGTTGCACGACATCCACCTGAGGGTCTTAAGAAGGAAAAGACCATTGCTGAAATTAGCACTCATTGATAACCGAGTTAGCACCGTATGCAGTTGTCTCAATCTTTAAATAACTGCTCTGCCAATACCGTTACCCATGATACGAAGTTGTTGCACGACATCCACCTAAGGGTCTTAAGAAGGAAAAGACCATTGCTGAAATTAGCACTTATTGATAACTGGGTCAGCACCGTATGCAGTTGTCAGGTCTGAGGTACCAAAAAGTCTAGTCTGTTTACCATCTAAGAAGAAATGTTTCCTTGGCAAATGGAAACCGAAACATGGCAAAGCAACTTTTTGATTCACTTTGAAAGTTCTCTCTTTTAGTGACAAGTGCAAACAACGGAAACTGGTACCCAATGTTGTTTCTTATCGAGTATACAGTGCTTTTGCGTTTGCTATTTTGCAAATTTAGTCATATTTTGCTTCAAAGTAGTACGCGTAACAAAATGAAGAGATACACTGATCCCTTAAAAGGACTGGATCGAGCTATCCCATTGTTTCTAACAGCCAAAAAGTGTGGTCACAAATACTATTTCCCGAAGTTAAAATAGCGCGGGAATATCCGCCATGTTACGTAACATTGTTTATAAGCTTTGCTTGATGTGGACTAAAATGGCGTCCAACGACTGACCTTGCTGTAAGAAGTAAAATGCTCCATCCGATGTTTTTTTAGAGATCAGTGAGCACATACCATTTACGAATTTGAAGAGATGGACAATAGTGATGACGTATCTCGGAAAAATCTACCTTGTTTTGAATTTCATAAGCTCTACAAGTTCTGAGACGAAAGATGATAAACAGAGAAGTACCCATGGGTTATACAGCGTTATCATTCCAGAACCTGAAGTGAGAGAAAATGATTTTAATTGGGAACGCTCTCAGAGTTCTGTCATCGTTGATATCTCCAGGAAGTTATTGCTCAACCTTATTTTTGATTTTTTTCGTATTGTATTCACCCTGATCAAGACCGAAGCCACTTCTAGGAACGGGTTACTTTTCCTTTTCGGATGACAATCTATTCATGCTTACTTTATATGCTTACTTTTCATGCTATTTTCTCATGCTTGCTATTTTTGCTATTCATGCATGTAATCCCCCTCTGTCCTATTTCTTGAAACATAGTTTCCCACTTCACGAGAGCAGATGACAGAGCACAGTACCTCCGGGATCGTGGCAGGCAAGCTAAGAGTCGGTTCGAACTCACGACCTTCGGAGTGAGTCTGACACTCTACCACTATGCTACTACTGTGTTACTCCTTTAATCAACTATGAAAATTAAAAAGATTTAGTGAATATATTTTCGAGTGTTTTATTGCTTATTGAAATAATTTTTTTGCCGTTAATAAGCTTAAGTTACGTAGATTTGATGGTACTTTTTAACAAAACTAAGTGGTAATGTCTGAACAAACCATCCAAAGTAGTCAGTCAACTCCTCAGAACAAATGATGAAAGTGGCATATAATCTAAACTATAACTGTGAAAATGTTCCTTTTTGTGGTTTGTACATGTCATAATAACTTAATTCTCATGGCAGGGCAAAGTCGTAAGTTCCACCTGATTTTCGAGTCAGGTGCTTTAGGTTTATTAAATATTTTTAAATGTTTCATGCAAGCTGTAGTAAGGAGGGTCCAATTTTGCACATAACTTTTCATCAGAAGTTTTTGTTATGTTTAGAATTTATCGGTAGGTTTCATGTCGATATAATGATATTTGTATTCGTTTGAATCAGTCTTGTGACATCATTTCTTTGTTTTGAATGCATATTTGGATTTCTGGTTTGTTGACGGAGCGGTGTAGGTGGGTTTTTTTAGGTCATTTAGGGCTAGCCACCGCCAATTATTTCTGTTCCAAAATTAGCGCCACTGCTCAGACAAAGTCAGCTACGCGGTTGTCCCGATCAGAATTAAATTTGCACATTGGAGCTCCCACTGAAACAAAAATAGTAATTGAACATTACTTTGCATTTGCCTATCTATACCTACTCAACGTTATCGCCCTTTTTACAAGTTGTTATTTGCAAACGTTTTTAAAACTGCATCCAGTTCTCATTCCTGCTCATTTCATGAAGACCAATGAGCATTCTCAGAGTTATCCTGTTGTTTTCGTGTGTTATACAACAGGGAATATGTGGAACTTTTTTTTAAGAGCAACAACAACAACTTGTGACAGATAAGAGAAGGTACCTCAAGTAACTTCAAATAGATAAGAAGTAGTTATTCAGCTAAACTCTCGGCCCGGCCATGACGCGTCATGCAAGAAATGCAACAGCAGGATCTGTATACACATACCACGAGAAAAAGAAAGACACCCAGTCATCTGGATATGGGTCACAGTCAGCACGGCTCAGTAAAGATTCAGTTAAGGACTTTGATTGTTGTAGCTTGACGCTTCAACCGTGCCGTAACCCCGTGGTCACTCCTGATGGACATCTTTATGATAAAGAAGCAATTTTGGAATGCTTATTACATCAGAAACAAGAAGCAGCAAAGCAAATGAAAGCCTACGAGAAACAGGTTTGTTGTTAAATTATGTACCGATATAGGACTATGGTCCGGCGTAATCCCTTATATACCGGTACTGCACAAATATTTTCTCTGCTTGAGTACCGGTACTTGTATATGGGAATGGCACTTATGAATTGTTGAGACGAGCACTAAAATATTAGACTACAATGGTGATGAGAATTTTAGGTCAATCTTCGAAATTGTCAACTTCACAACTGTATTGTTAAGTGCAATGGTTGCGTTGCAATTTGTGATGCAAAGCAAGAGCCAGAAGAGGCCAGGGGCTCGATACCCACGAGTGCCATATAAAAGTCATGTTTGTTGAGAGTAAACATATGTAGAGAGGTGGGGTACGGATTTGTGTATATATGAGTAAAACACTAGAGAATTAGAAAGAAATGTAGAGATTTGAAATGAGGAAACTCTGATTTTCATGCTGAGGCAATCGTCTGCCAAACTTACCTTACCGGTATGCATAATACATAACTATATATATATATATATGTATATATGTATGCATGCATATAAATATAAATTAATGTATGTTTATAGATAAATATATGTATTATACAACTCTAATCAGGTAAAAACATGGTTAAAATAATATAACATATCATACAATAAAACCTCAGCAATTTGCTCTCGCTAGCTTTAGAGAGATTTTTCCTTTCTTCAGGGTAAAGCACCCCGAAAAATTGGGCATATTTACTTCCAGTCTAAACAAAGAAAATCAGTTGTGATTGCA
>JAAAKL020002679.1:6450-25225 GCA_010016065.2 Carybdea cf. marsupialis auct. non (Linnaeus, 1758) | reverse complement strand
AGTGTTCATCACTCATCTAGGATATACAATATGACGTAAGTCTGTCTCTGATGCATGACTGGTGCATAATTGCTAATTAGAGTTAAGTGTTCATCACTCATCTAGGATATACAATATGACGTAAGTCTGTCTCTGATGCATGACTGGTGCATAATTGCTAATGAGAGTTAAGTATACATCACTCAGCTACGATACACAATATGGCATAGTCTGTGTCTGATGCATGACTGGTGCACAATTGCTAATGAGAGTTCAGTGTTCATCACTCACCTACGATAAACAAATTGACATGAGTCTGTGTCTGATGCATGACTGGTGCACAATTGCTAATGAGAGTTCAGTGTTCATCACTCATCTACGATATACAAACTGACATGTGTCTGTCTCCGATGCATTATGATGATGAACCGCTAATGAGAGGTAAATGTTTTGCTCTGCTTCTCAGTAAGCACAGTGGCGTGTTTCTGTCATTTACTCGCCGCTTGTGATTTTGAGTTAATTTTAGTTTGATGTTCACTACTCTTTACGAATATTAGTATTGACATGAGTCTAGCATCGTTTCATGGCTGGTGCATGGCTAGTGCATATTTGAGTCCCTATTAAATAAGGTAATAAATAATGCCATGCAAGACTGATGACCTTCCCACGCCATTTTAACGTCTGGTGGCTAGCATTCTTGACCAAGATTCTTGGCTGTTGGAAGCATTGTAAAGCTTGATTCAATCTTTTTATAGAGATCAATGAAAAACAGACGTTTCCATGGCTCTAAAACCACCCGCTTTGAAGTTTGGTCGGTAGTTGTTTGTTTTTCATGCAATTATGTTTGTATTCAATTATTTAACGCTTGCTGCAACTTGTCTTGGTAGCTAGCTACAGTATGGCCCAGTGTTGTAAGAAGTGAGGGGGCTGGGGTCTATAGCCCTTCCAATGACTTCCAAGGTGACTGAAATTTGAAACTGAAGTTTACATCTTTTCCTGGAGAAATTCTTGGAACATTTTAATCATTTCGGTGAAATCGGTTTAACCTCCCCACTACCCTGATAAATATTAGGTGCTTATGGCGATGTAGCTTCACATGTCAACAGCCATAGACGTAGATCACTGGAAGAATGCTAGGGGGACAAAAGGATTAAATGTGGACAATTTGACGTTTCTGGGCTCAAAAGTGGGAGGATAGAGCAGCATTTATTCCCCCACCTTGAAAAGTGGGGGAGGGGCGAGTCCACCCGATCGCCCAGAATCTACGCCCATGTGATTAGCTTTACTGTAAAACTAGTTATGACAATTGAATAACTCTTTTCCGTTTTACATCAATCAGGCCTATACAGCAGAAGCTGTGGGAAACTTAGCAGTTGCTATAAACTGCCTATTTACTGCTGGAAAGTCTGGTGTCAACCTGGAAAGCACTGTTGGTACGTATCTGGATTTTGCTATGGCCAGATACACTTGCATATGGAATGCGTTTGAGTGTGACCTTGAGATGACCAAGCTTCAAATACGAAAGACATCCATTCAAAATGTTAATAGCGGACTCACATCAGTTGAGGATGAGAACCACTTCGAGGCTACTGAGGATAACATCAAGAAGCGTCTTGCACTAACAGAAGAACTTCTCGAGACATTCAAGGAAACAGAGAAATACTGTTTAAAGACACTGTACTTGCGTGCTGACAGTCTAAGGTAACTTCTTAAAGAAAAGATACTGTTATAAAGATGTAAATCTTTTATACTGAATTCCTTGATTTCCAAACTTAGCTGTAGTAGAAAAATGTTAATGCAAATGGCTTTAGTTTCACTGTGGTCAAACCAAACCTGGACAAATAAACATAATGGAATCATCACATTATGAGAGTAGTTGGGAATGGGATGAAAGAAGCAATGGAAATGTATTTCACTGCTTTATATTGTCAACAAAATTAAACAAACTGGCTTAGTAGAGAAATTACCAGGTTTTTCTTAGCTCTATTTATTGACACTATTAGGATATACTCTTCCTCTTGATCTATCGAACAACGTCTCATCTAGAAAATGTCATTTCTGTTGTCTAGAAGGATATCCACCTTCTAATTCCTTTCCGTTCCAAAGAAGCAAGCGTAGACACATGCCATTTGCATCTTCGATACTTATGAAAGTAGACAGATTCTATTTCCATCTCTGGTGCTAAATAGTGTAGACATCCTGCTGAATATTCTGACGCTTGTCAATTCAGTTGTTGCCATTGATGGTAGATATTTGTCACGTCTTCAATCATAGTCTTTTTCGGAGCTACGTTTCAAGAGATACTTCTCCCATCTTCGGTTCCCATACCAGAACTTTTGCAACTGTTCTAAGCCTAGTTATACATTTGAAGCAGGTCAAGTCGCGTCAAAGTGAGGCTGAAAGATTTAGATGGTGGGAGGTAAATTATCGTATTTTCCCAAACTAGTGGCTGATAAATAAACGTTCAGAAGTGAGTCCAGAAACTCTTTTTCTTTTACCTCTACAATTGAATGAGACAAATGCTAACATTTACTATCATGGAGCAGTCATTGATTGTAACGGCAAGGTGATTTTGAGCCTCGCTTTGAGTTAGTTGCTTGAAATTCAAATTCGGCGTAACTTTGTCCAAGAGACTAACCTGGTTACTGATCTCTTAAAAAAAGACTTAATCGAGCTTTCCTTTGTTTCCAACAACGAAAAAGTGTAGTCACGAGTACTGGCCCCCATTAGTTAGAATAGCGTGGGAAGGTCCGCCATGTTACCTAGCATAGTTTATAAGATTTGTTTCATGGCGACTGAAGTGGTGTCCAGCGTCTGTTCACACTTTGAGACGAAAAAGATGCTCGATCCAGTGTGTTTTAGAGATCAGCGAATGGCCCCCATTAGTTAAAATAGGACGAGAAGTTCGCCATGTTACGTAACATAGTTTATAAGCATTGTTTCATGGGGACTGAAGTGGCGTCCAGCGACTGACCTCACTTTGAAACGGAAGATGCTCGATCCAGTCTTTTTTTGAGATCAGCAAACGTGGTCCGTAATACGTTCAATGACCATCTGGCATCATACTGGATGGGTCTTTTCTTGCTACGTACTCTGCTCTAATATCTATCATAACTTTGTACCCTGTAATTGTTTGGTCCTGAAATGCTCAGACCCTTGAGTCTTAAGGTCAGAGGTTGCTTAAGAAAGTCCATGAGGATGTTACGTAGCTGTCCAATTTACAGTAGTTACCCTAGTGGAGAGAAAGAGATCGATTATCTTGCCCAATGGCAAGAGAAAAAGAATCTACAAGCATATAAAAATGGCGGTGTATTAACACAACCAATGGAGAAAATATGATGTACTCTTTTCTATAGGTCGATTGCAGAGATGTCGTTTATTCGAATACACGCATTTTTTTATAAGAAACCCGAGAAGGCCTCCTATTACCAGAAGTTTCTTAATTGTTCACCCGATTGCAGTTCTAAAAGTTTTTTAACTGTTTCTTAAATGAATTGTCCGTCTTACATAGTTCCGGAGTGTTAAATACCTCCTCCGCATTCACACAGGAAACCAAAAGTAGACTGGCTGGAAGGGAAATGTGTTCTGGCAGACGGATGTGGCAACTGCCATAGAAAATACCCCAGATGGTCACTTCACCAAAAAAGTATATGCACCATTCAAACAACACCCTCCCAAACACACTGTAATCGCGTCAGTAGATGTCGTTTGGGCATACAGTAAAATGTATTTGTGATATATTTGTCTATCGTGAGTCAAATATTCAAACTGTATAGTTTAGTAAATCATCACAGTTTCTTAATTCATTCTTTTAGATTTGAGATAGTACTAAAAGTTTCTTAGCGTTTTGTTCTTCGTAGTACTAATTTTTGATAAAAAGTTTCTTATAAAAGGTTTCTTATAAGCAAGTTTCTTACAAGAAAGTTTATTCTACAAAAAGTTTCTTATAAAACAGTTTCTTATAAAACAGTTTCTTACAAAAAGTTTCTTATAAAAAAGCTTCTTATAAAAAAGTTTCCTATAAAAAGTTTCCTATAAAAGAGTTTCTTATAAAAAGCTTCTTATAAAAGAGTTTCTTATAAAAGAGTTTCTTATAAAAAGTTTCTTATAAAAAAGTTTCTTATAAAAAGTTTCTTATAAAAAGCTTCTTATAAAAGAGTTTCTTATAAAAAGTTTCCTATAAAAGAGTTTCTTATAAAAAGTTTCTTATAAAAAGTTTCTTATAAAAAAGCTTCTTATAAAAAAGTTTCTTATCAAAAGTTTCTTATAAAACAGTTTCTTAAAAAAATTATCTTATAAAAAAGCTTCTTATAAAAAGTTTCTTATGAAAAGTTTCTTATAATAAGCTTCTTATAAAAAGTTTCTTATAAAAAAGCTTCTTATAAAAAAGTTTCTTATAAAAAGTTTCTTATAAAAGAGTTTCTGATAAAAAGTTTCTTATAAAAGAGTTTCAACAGAGTTTTTGATAAAAACGTTTCTTAGAATTAAAAGTGTGTAATGGATATTCTAAATCATATTCTCGTCGTCATTAAAGGATTATTTCAGCGATGGGAGGGATTTAGTTGTTTGATGAGAAATAGTCACCGTTTTAGGATTTCCGTTCTTGTGCAGTGAGAAGTAATACTTGACACCTTTTTTCTTGATAGGTTTGTGACATTGTGGGATTTTACCAAATGTTTGTCCCAATACAATCCGGATATGCCAGACAAACCCACCTCACAATCTTACTTTAACGGGTACTACCCTCTTGAGAATATGGCCTCAAAGATAGACAGACATTATAGCAACTTTAGGACCAAATATATTGCAGCGAACTTTCAAGGAACTCAATCTTGGACATACGAAATCACACAGAGCAGCCATCCCAATGTAAGTTAAGCCTTTAAGATTACAGTATATACATTGCCGAAATCGGGATATTTTTAAGAGACAGAATAATAAAGAGAGTGTTTTTAAAGTGTAACTCCAGTGGTCAGAACTGTTTCTATATTTTTTTTTGTTTCAAGGAATCAAACTGCCAAGTTAGTTCGGATCTCACGTTCAGTTTTCCGTAGTTGTGCGTGATTCTTTTACGAACTTTTCCCAGAACGAGGCAATTTTTGACGTCATAAGGAACAAATCTAACATCATAGGAAACAGGGAAAATTCAATACACGGCATACATGTCGGAGGCCAGCGGTGAAGTTTTCAGCTCTTTTGTACAGTTCACTCAATGTACGGCAAAAAGAATAGATGGAGGATTTTCAGGGCAGTGCAATAAATAAATTACAAAAAATTTCTGACCACTAGAGGTACACTTTAAGGGGAAAACCATATTAACTTTTGAAATGTTTTCTCGACAAAGTGGATATTTTAAGGATCATTCAAGTACCACGAATTGTTTGAAACGCTGTAATAATGGGCAGTGTTTGCCAAATGTCAATGAAAATGGAAACGTCACGGATGACACCTGGTAAAGAAAAGTGGTGTCCATTTCTGGTATCATGTCTTTTTCTAAACAAGATTCCCAATCATCTTTTTCAAGTTTTACAATGTTTTAGAACGTGAGTGAGAGAAATTGCATATTACATTGTCCCAAATTGTAGTTATCTTCCATTCGCATGTTTGAATATGACAGAAATTGAGCAATTTCGAGAGGGGGACAGCCCTTATTTCCCCCGAGGGATAAATCACTCAAAAAATCACGTACGAATCTGAAAAAAAAAGTTAAAAAATAAAAAATTAAAAAAAGAACCATTAAAAATCGACTGAAAAATAAATATCAAATATATAAAATCAGCAACAACTTTCTCAAAAGTGATTTACCACTCAATATCCGTAATAAATATTGCCGTGAATGTTTGATTTGCACATTTTTAAATATCCCACTTACAACAGAACATTGAATTGTTGTAGTAATGAGGTGATTGCATGTGATAACAGGCAGATTGCATATAGTCACCTATACCGTATTTCCTCTAATTATTGATCCCCTCTAATTATAGACCCCCTCCAATTATAGACCCCTTCTAATTATAGACCCCCTTTTGGTGCCCTCGATTAATTATAGACGGGTCTATAATAAGAGGAAATACGGTATGCAATGCGCTATCAAGTATCCTTGAGCGTCATATAGGATACAGGACAGGAATGACAAAAGATTTTCCAGGGCTTCGCTAAAATGGCCAAATGATGCCAGGCACGTGTGAAAGAGATTTCAATTTCTGGCATCACGTCGCATTTGCATCTCTCTTCAGCTGCCAGGGAGGTCTGACACATAATGCTCCAAAATCAACTTTTGCAAATATAGTGGTTGAACGGGATTAACGGCAGATTTCATATTTCAGTATCCACTGTTGAAGCAGTAAGTATCGCACCTTAAGGATTTCGTCAATTTTGATTCCTAGCTATGCGGTGGGAAAGTGTGACGTCACGATTTGAACATTTTTGAATTAAGGGGAAAAAACTCAATTTTCATGTTTCCCTATTAGTGAGAACGCCAATGGCCAAAATTGAGAGTGATGCCATTTCCAAACACGGAGATATCAGGTTTCAAAGTTTGAATCTCTCTAACAAAACCCTATTGTTTAATGCTGGTTCCCAACTTAAGGAACCAAGGAATATCAACAGGGTTTTGACCAGAGATTTTAAAATTTCAAACGCCTCTTGCTTAAACACTTTATGCACTACAAGTCTGTTACTTTGGGAAATAGACTATTCCAAGCTTGCCTTTCGATATCTGGAGTCCAATTGTACTTTTCTAAAATTTTTGATTTGTGACGCCTTCACTTTCCCTCCGCATTGTAGCCGGCGGAAAAGCAATCCAAGTGATGGTGAATAGTCACATGACATAGCCAATCTTGCCTGATATTTGTCCATTTATTGAACGTAACGGTGGGGAAATGTCTCTATGTTTGCAAAAGCGCGGGTGTTGAAGTTTGATCTGTATCGGGATGTATGTTGTACATTTGTCTAAAGTAATTTAGCTACATGTTCACTACGACCACCCCCACCACCCCCACCCCGCTGCAAATGTCTATGTTCCTATACAATGATGCATAAATGATATCAACTTTCCAACATGTTTAATGATACTGGTAGGCAAGACTAAACGACTCTGCTGTTCCTGCAACAAGAACACAAGAATTGTAAACTTTGCCAATAAACAAATGTTCCAATCCTCTGGTAACAAAGTCCATGTCCCCCATTCCCCTCTATATAATTTACCGCGTACGTTATATAATGAATGTGTTACATAACTGGTATGTTCTGAAGTATGTCTGCTAGCCTAAATGGGATTTGCAGGGGCGCAAACCCATTATTGAAGGACTTATGCAGTCAAACAGGCTATTACCCCCAATCGTACTCACCCCTGTCACGCCCCAGGTACCCTATGCACTCCCACATGCTATGCAAATGGAGCTTAAGTTCCATGCTATCATATAAAAGAAGTTTAAACCTCCTATGACCACTAGAAAAATACCTATTAATATTAACTTCACCCTCATTGTTCTATCCCTGGATTTTTGAGACAATTTCGGACAATAAAATATGAAAGTTTCCCCAACCCCCATTCCAAAATATTGTTCAGTTTGCAAACGAGCATTTTGGGCACTTGTATGTCAGACCTCCCTGCTGCTAAGCGGAGAGGTCCAGAAAACAAATAATACCAGACCTGGACACCCCTTTCATGTGGCAAGTGTCTTGCGTGATTTGTTTCATTTTGAACAAAATTTGGTAAGACTTTAACTTCTATTTGTCCGGGATTGTAGCTACCGCGAAACCTCATGTATTGTCATTTTTAATTTAGGTGTTCATTGGTGTCTTCTAGGGAAATCAACTTTATTAGGAATAAATTATATTCCTACTATTAAGAAAAGCAACAAAAAAAAATTATCCTGTTTCGCATTATGATTCTACGACTACAACACTTTTCACATATCAGTGGTATTGGGGCGGCTCTATGCACTAGCTACGAATGAGGATGTCTACAACACGTTTTCTCCAATTAACTTCCTATGCTCCTATTTAACTGTAAGAGTCAAGCTATATTTCTTACCGAAGATCTGTACTCATTTCCCTGAGTTGACAATTCGTGATTGATTGCAATCGTAATCCACAAATACACAGTAAGATTAATTGTACCTTTTTGCTTCCTATCCGATAAGATACTTCTTGTAGTTAAAAATAACGGATGAAAAGTTAATCCGATTTTGGTTGATTTAACGACTTGAAATAGTTGGACGTGTTTCACTTCATCCAACATCTTTATCTTCAAGTGTGAGAAATTCCTTATAAACGATGCCATTTGTGAAGTGGTTGTCAACATTTGCAGATTAACAGGATTCTTAAAGATAATGACGTAATGATACGTGATGTACAAACAAGTGGTCGGTCAAATTAGATTGTGTGCTTCAGTGCATTGAATCAAAGAAAACAACATAAAAGAGGATGGATTCATAATTTGGTGTATTTCAGGAGCAAAAACTGACTATGCATTACGTATCTCATACTGGTCTTTTGTAGCACTAAAACGCAGCCACGGATTCGCTAACTTTGAAAAATGGAGTGTCAAGTGCCTTGGTGTCCAAAATCTTGTTTCTAAACTCCAATAATTTTACACAATTTGTTTGTTTTACATGGTAATGACGGCGTTTGATCGTTATGAAATAACACGTTATATTGATTGACTCAGTTACCAATGAACTTTTCACGTCGGGGTCACCAATCAAGCTATGCTAAAAGCTATTGAGATGACCATGGATATTTCTCAAACTTACATAAAGAAATCTGTGGCTTCCGAACAAGAGCAGAAACCTTCAGGCGGACCCTTACAACTTGTGTATGTAAGTAAATGACGTGTACTGGTTGGGGGAGGGAACACTGGTGACAGTGAGAAGTACGGGAACCGAGCAGAACGTTGATGACGCTTTCCTAGAAACGATGCTAACACAGTCTATTGTTTATCCCTTTTCTTAGTTTATGGCTGCGTTGAGGAGAGACAAGATGGCAACATTTTATTTTGACGAGCGGAAAATTTGCCGAAGTGGCATGTGTTCAAATTACAGATTGACCCACGTAAGTTTATTAAAACGTGTTGTACAACTATATGCGTGTATATGTATGCATAAATAAAATACGGTATAGATATTCTTTTGAAACCCCTTTGCTTCAGTTTTAACTGCGCAATTAATTCATTTTGAAGGGTTTATCTCAATTGTGATTTTCTCTCATTCCCTTCTACCACAAAGAGTATTGAACTTTGGAATCGGTTAATCATTCAGTTCCAAAGACACAGATTGGTCAAAATAACACCAATTTTGCAGTCAGACTACTGCAGGAATTTTATTATGTCAACTAAAAAAATTTAGCTGGTATTTTAATAAGTACTTTTATTGTTTTGTAAGTATTGGGAATTTTATTATGTAAGCAAATTTTCCAGCTGGTATTTTAGTGAGTTTTTTTATCCTTTTGTTAACAGTAGGAATTTTAAGTTGTAAACAAATATTTTTTAGCGATGTATAATGTCCAGGAAACTTAGTGGCAGTTGCCAGAAAAAGGAAGGAAAGTTTCCGAAAGCTCGTCATGAGCATGAGTCAACGTTTTATTGTTGTATTATGTATCTATGTATATATATATCCATGAAGAATTACTTAAAATGTGCCTTATATGATTACCAAACAGTCATTAATCCTGACTATTCTACATGTGTTGGCAACATAAAACAAGGGTAATACATTGCAACGATTTTGGCAATCCTCAACCGACTTCTGATTACGTTAAAGTACCTTTGTTTTGTCGTTGCAGCTGTACGCTGAAGCTATCTTCACTAATGCTAGTAAACATAAAGAGGACATCTTGTTGATTGACTTTTATCATATGGGAGACAACAAATTCTTCATTGGAAGGGTAACAGATAGACCTATCATGTTATATCAAAATCACTTGTTGCATAAAACAGTGGACGGATATGTTAATGATCAAGTTATTACAAGCTGCAGGGGTGATGGTAAGTACACTAAAGTTGGACAAGATCTCTTACTGACACTGGTCTGCGGCATTTGGTATCGATGTTACGTCAATCAAGTGCATAAAAACATAAAGTTACATTACATTACAAAAGTTGCTAGTCGGCCAAAATTAATATTTTACCTTGTATTCATCACGTGACATTTTTATGCAGAAGGAATGTTTCAATGGCGTGTACTCCAGACAATATATTGTTGGAGTATAGATAGGGATATGAAACCAGAATTGATTTGTACAATTCATGTCACAGAAAAACTAAACGGCAAAATCTAAGGAACAACATCAAAATTACTAGGGGACCTAGGCTCCCTGGAGTACGTGGCCACCCCTACTTTTCACAGCAACAAAAAGTACTTCGACAGCATTTGATACATGCAACCTGTGTTTTGAGGACACAATTAAACAGTATGCAGCAGTATGCTGCTTTCTTAATGGGCATACTGCTTCCTCTCGTATCCACCGAGACACGTGCTGCTTGATCCTTTCCATCAATCTTTGGAACGTACGACCTACGTAAACTTCCCCACAGGGACACTGGTACTTGTAGATTACTTTGTTGGAGGGTAGGTAGGACGTCCTTTCGGATTGCTTGGTAAAGGGATCGGCTGGTAAACACGACAATGGCGTTCAACTCTGAGGTATCCATTTGTTCTTTTGATGTTGTGTCACTGTTCACCAATTTGCCATTAAATCACGTTATCTCCATTTGTGTTGACTCCCTGTATCACTCTGATGATCTGAGTTTTATGATCTGCTGTAACATAAACTGTACTATAACCACAAGTTATGGCTTCATTTAAGGCCGCTCCCTTGCTCTTTCTTGCAGATGCTTTACGTTCCTGTCGTGCGCGAGAAGGCACACAGCTTAAGGATCTTGGAAAATTTAGAATACCTCTGTATCGTTATACTATAAAACTTCTATCCTCTTTCATTTCGAACAACTCGAACCAGATCCTGTCGACTGCGAAAAAATGTCGTGCGAGAGGAAGCACACAAATTTTAGGATCTTGGAAGATTTAGAATATCAATCACATCATCTATTACCAAACAATCTAAACTGACTCCACAACAATTCTCTCTAACAGTACTACATTCAATGCAAGTGTTTCACAGGCAGCTGACACATATACCTGACAATACCAAATAAGGCATGATTACGACAGTTGACGTTCTGCATCAATGGTTTATTATCAGCATTTGCTTGTATTCCTCCATGTTATTGTTTGATCAACCTTACTATTTATGTGTAATGATACAGGATTATGAAGAGGGAATTGATTTTTGAATGTAAACACATCTCAATTTGATTATATAAAAAGGAATGACGTTACTTAGAATGGTGTCCTGAGGGAACAGCGCTAGCAAATGCCCCGATATAAATCTTTGAAACAAAGTACATTAGGCTATTAAAATAGCTAAAAGTAGGTGGAGTGATTCCCTGTGAACTTGTGGGCTACATCTGGTACATTTATAAATTTTTACTAAGTCCCTCTCCCCTCTAAAAAAGGCAAACAAAGTAATAAAAAAAAGAGCTGGCTAGCTACCCCTGTGATCAAAAGACTAGCTTTGGGCTACAACTTGTATCTTACTTTCATATCCAACAAGTGCCTCCACCCTACCCCATCTCCTAAACAAAAAAGAAGCCCTCAACAAAACAACGACAAACAAACAAACATGTTCGTGTCACAAATGACTGTTTAGTTTATTTATTCATCAAGGACGGTCTTATAACAGAAATTGTTTTCATCACTTATACTCAGTTAACGGCGTTTACAAGCAACATTTAATTTCCGCAACATTTATTCCCTTTTTTCGTCCAGAAAATGTCGCAACTTCGCAACTTTTTGTTCTCACAACTTTTTGAGCCTTTAAGATATGATCAAATTCTATTCTCTCAAAATCCGATACAGACACTGTCCTTGGGGAATATTAACGTTTCCTTTACATTATGTATTTACTCAGCTATATCTCATACAACTGTTGTTGTTAGCAAGGTTTTCAGTAAAAAGGATTTCAATACGTCTTATAACCTCACTGTCTGAAACTTGCGACTTCGCGAGTTTATTCCAACTCCCTCAGAAAAACCCCGGTGGTGATCTAAATCAACGAATATGGATTCATTTGAACCATTCTTATATTTATTGGGCTTTTTTTAGTAAAAGACCATGCCAGAGATCAACTAGTGTAAGCCCGATGTAGGACTAAAATTCCAAAAGCTTGCTGTAAAGCCCAAGTTGTATTTATTTTTACCTATGATATGTTGCAACTTCTTTTAGTGCTGTTCCTTAATTTATATATATATATAAAACACTTAAAAACAACAACTAGTTTTGTTGTCTGTAAGTCATGTACTCTGTTAAACTCCAAAACTCTAGAACTCTAGAACTCTGAAACTCTGAGACTCTGACCCTCAGGTCAAAAGTGATTATCTTAAGAATAGTCGTGGGTGTCACATCCGATACTTACCTTTTTCCCAGACTACTTCCAAAACAGTACACATGCACAGTTGATATCTATTATAGTAGATGATTGTGAATCACTGACCATACTGGCTGTTGGTCCGTTTACTCGCACAGAGTTATTAAGTTTTCTGATGTGGTACTAATACTGCTATATCATAGATAGAGCTATGAGGGAACTCCAGTAACATTATACTATATACCGGACTTATTTTATGTTTTGCAGAAAACGTTTGCCGTAATACTGACTCAGGAGTGCCATCACGTCTTCTAAGGATATGCTTAGATCCCACTGGAGGGTTTAGTCGCGCTTCCAAGTCAGCCAAGTCAGGCAAATCAGACAAGGCATCCAAGTCAGCCAAGTCAACCAAGTCATCTAAGTCAGCCAAATCAGCCAAGTCATCCAAGTCAACCAAGTCATCTAAGTCATCTAAGTCATCTAAGTCAGCCAAGTCATCCAAGTCAACCAAGTCAACCAAGTCTGAGAGGATGTCCAGGTCTACACACTCGGAGGAGTTTTCAAAGGCTAAGAGATCTTCCAGATCTAGGAAAAAGAAGCGCAATGCCACTCCTTTGAAAACGTGCCGCAGTCCATTTGCAACTTTCTTGGTTAAGATTCCAATCGGAGATGTAGATAGTTTGGGGTCGCAAAATAATCCAAGCAGCACAGACGTAAGTTAATTTCCCAATCTACCTAAGAAAATCATGTATAAGAAACAGAAAATGGACACTTCAACTATAGGAGGAGGAAATAAATAGACCTGAGGAATATTACAAAAAGAGCCGAGGCATATTACCAATAGACTTGTGGAATATTAATAATAGACTTGAAGAATACTAACCAATAGACCTGAGAAAAATTACTGATAGCCCTAAAGAATATTACCAATAGACCTGAAGAATACTACCAATAGACCTGAGATATATTACTGATAGCCCTAAAGAATTCTGCCAAAAGCCCTGAAGAATATTACCAATAGACCTGAGAAATATTGCCAATAGACCAAAAGAATACTACCAATAGACCTGAGAAATTTTACCAATAGACCTGAGAAATGTTACCAATAGACCTGAGAAATATTACTGATAGCCCTAAAGAATACTACCAATAGACCTGAGAAATGTTACCAATAGACCTGAGAAATATTACTGATAGCCCTAAAGAATACTGCCAATATGCCTGAAGAATACTACCAATAGACCTGAAGAATATTACCAATAGACCTGAAGTATATAAGTAATAGAGCCGAAGATTATTACTAGTAGGCCTAAAGGAGTAAGGAATAGATAAAATGATACCCGACATAGGATTACTTTTGGGCGTACTGTTCTTTATTAGGAGAAAGCATAAAAAGGTTCCCAAAATTCTTGGACATAGAAAACCAAACAGAAAAGTCGGGAGAGTAAATAAGAATTAAATTGCTTGATCCCCTTTTTATAAATTTATTTTAGGGCGTTAGTAGACGATAACGTAACGATCGATATCTGCTGTCTAGAATTTCACCAAGTAGAACTTAAGAGTACAATACAATAACCTACACATAGGATAGACATGCGCTAATAAATTTAAGTGTATGTCCTTTTCAAATCAGCTGGACATTAGGACCAAATTCTGCAATCAATTAACATCTCCTCGAATAGAATCACACGTGCTTTTACCTCCGGGAAAGATCTTGAAAAAATTTGGCCAATTCGCGAAGATTAATTCTAGTAAAATTTTTGAGCAAATCGTATTTTGCGCATTCATAACATCCACGTTGACTTTTGTGACTAAGAGAACGTGTTTGAAATACGCATTTTACTTTAGTTATGCTTCTGTATTTAATTCACTTGTTATTGCCGCAGTTTACTAAGAGGAAACGAAAAAGATGCATAAACTAGGAGATTCGCAAAATTAAATTTTAGGGCATATTTGTATTGTGTCTATTCGGAAAAATTAATTCTGGCAAATGCTGTCGCCGTAAAAGTTGATTTCCTGAAGGTAGTGCCATATACACAAATATACATGCTTATGCATGCATTTAATACATATACATACCTCTCTGCTTATCAGGAGGTATGATGAGAGAGTGACATATGCTGCATCAATGCGATTAACATCCTTTCTTATTTCCTTTTTAGATGGAAAACATCGAAGGCCTTCGAATCGTCTTTGGTTTGGGATACTGGACCAACTATCCTCAAGACACGGGGAATTGTTAGATCGAAACTTTCCGATATTAACAAGGAATAAGTCGTGTATTGTTACGCGGCATGCTAATCGTATTGCTGCGGTTTCAATAAAGGCTATTGATCGCCTCAAAATGACTATCTTTTTTTTGCTAATACTTCTTTAATCTAAATACAATTCTACCGCAGGTCCAACGGCTTTATGTATAAATCCTAATAACTTTATGGATGCTTATAACGAAGGCATGACAAATGGATGGATTGTTAGTTCAACCATTAGGTATAGAAAAGTAAGTCTGATTTTGGAATTGGAGGCGATGACGTCACGTCATCTGGAAGTTAAATAGTATCAAAAACTCAATCGTGGGATCTAAAGAGATGGGAGATTATATGATTCGGGATACAAATCAACAATTGGATGCTTTAAAAATGAGAGAGCAAGTAAAACTCAATTGTTAGTGATTTTTTAAAATGTTTGGTTGATAAAACTGTAATGCTTAGTTTTGAAACTTGGCCTAAAAAGTGCAGGCTTCATACAAGATCTGGCAGAGTTTGCGCACTCTTATATTTACTGATTTTCTGTTAACTTTATAAAATCCAGCCGCTAACAGATCACTGAGGTGTAATCACGATACTAAGTTATATCGAAGAGTTTCAGGGTACTGGATTAATGAAAATCACGTAGCGGTAGAGCTACCATGTATTACAAACGTGTAGGAAGAATGAAAGATCGTTTCGTGGGGGTTTTGTCCCGGAATCCTCATGAACTTAACTTTTAGTGCTCCATGCAGACAATGTCAAACTGTATGTACAGGTGAAATTTACATACCCTGCTATGAACTAAGACTGGTTGTCGGATAATCTTTATCTGACATTGAACATCGTGAAACACTTGCACGGACATTTATTTCTTGTACATGATCAACTGTCCTATGCGCTATCTGTGAACTACAATACTGTACCGTAATACAATAAGCAGCAATATAATGCACTTTCTCATCGAGAAATTGAGTCCAATGAGTATCGTCTGCTCTTGTCGATTACTCGTGTGTAAAATTGCGGGGTAATGACAAAGACGCTATTTCTCTCGGAAGCATTCTTTTCCGACCATACTGGTACGCTGAGAAACCTTTTCAGTCCTTCATTTCACCAGTTTATCGTTTTCGATCTCTTCCTTTTATTCTGTGCTCTTCAAACTTCCACTGCACGAGTCAAATCTTACTATTTCCAACACTTTTGTTTTGTGACGTCATCACTTTCCCTCCGCATTAAGAAAGTAACTCGGAAACCAAATTGAATTAGTTTATCAACATACTTTGAAATGAGCGCAAATTATAATGCAAGGGAAAAAGATTTTTTGTGAGTTTTATACTGTCGACCAGGTTTATTAAGTGTTTAAATGTACATTTACTACTTTTAATTACTTTTTAGCAAGGAGCCTGTTGACTAAGGCCGGAAATGATGTAAACTAGAAAAATAGAATGGAGAAAACTACCATAAGAATAAATTCTTATTAAATCATCGCCCCAAATATAAAACGAGAGTAGAATTTTGTAGATTGGGGTGGAAATGTGACATTATTGGTACGATGCTCCCATGGTACCTGCAACGTTAGCCTAAAAGCCGTATCTCCAGCAGTGCCCCTCTAACAATTTTGAAGACATCAATTTCGGAGAGCAACATACCAGAGCCCCCTAATACCAAGGGTAAAGGGGCAGATACCAAGTAACAGCATCAATAAAAGCGCCTGTTATGTGCCTAATGTCATCCAAGATTTTTTCCGCTTCGGTCACATTTCCGTCAAATCTTAGCAAGGGTTCTGTCTAAGATTGTAGGACCAGCTCAGTAATAGATACTCCAGAGAATAAGATACTTCAAGAGTTTGCATCTTCCTCTTGAGTTTTTTTATGTTGTCAACTTTGTTTTCATAGTAGAGTAAGTTCCCTTAGAGTCATCGGACTCTTCTGACCTTCTTCTGTATTCGATAACTGGATGTTTGTCATGGCTCAACTTCAGGGACCCAACGTAGCAACATAGCCGGGTGGGACCAGAGAAAAACAAAAGGACGGAAGGGGCACTCAACCCGTACGTTTCTAATAAATTTTCTTTGCGCTTGCGTGAGATGGATTCCTTGCAGAATTCTGACTGCCATATTGGTGTTGTTTTGACCAATCAGTGTCCGTGAAGCTGAATGGTTAACCGAAAGGATCCAATGAGAAGACAAATTATTTTTGTCTACAAAGCAAAGGGTTTTTTTGCTTTGATGTGAATGTATTGTAGAACGGCCAAGTGAAAAGCAGATCTAGCATCCCCAATTATGCGGAAGCGATCATCCATATACAGTTTGTCACAGTCTGGGTTTTCAAGCAAGTGCTGCCCTATGGCAGAGTCACCAATCTGGCAGTCAGAATTCTGATTGGCTACCTTGTAGAACACAGTTGGGTAAATAATTTCGTTGATTCCCTTTTCGGCTATTTTCTGACGAATTATACTGTGAGGAGTGTCAGACGAAAAAAGCTTTTAAGTACAAAATGTACCATCAACAAACTTTTCGAATATCTATTGTGTGTAAATTGCATTAGAACCGTCTTATGAGCGTATTCCAAGCTGGTACCCTTTGAGAAGAACTCAAGCATAACTATCCCTATCTCATTAAAGACTTTCAAATTCATTGAGAGTCTGCGATAGAAAGTGTAGAGCAATATCTGTATGTTGTCTCTTGCATTCCTACACATACAGACAACAATATTTTCAGGCCTAAGCTTCCCTGGCAGCGCCGAGACATTCAACTAGTTCGAAATAAGTCATGAAATAACATCAGTATGCGAATGCAATCAATTGTTTATTGTACAAAGGAAATAAATCTTCATTTTATAAGTTATCTTACTTTGAAAAGTTACCTTAAATTAAACTCCATTCTCATCAAGCATTATAAGTTACATTATAATAAAATTCTATTTAACATTTAAGAGCTTTTCAAGGCTTACCTTCAGCTCTACCGTTCCCATTATACGATGTAACTGCCAGATTCGTTATATTACTTTTCAAGTTTGTCTATTACAATTTTCTCGACGTCATGTCATCATATAATCATCGTCTATCAAATACTCTTACGCAGTTCAGATTCGACCGTCCTTACGCCGTCATTACTTGCAGATTCAAGACTCCTTGTGTTTTCTTTCCCCTTTCGATCGCCATTATTTTGTGAAGTCAGCTCATCATTGATGGCAGGAAAGCGTATACTCTTTTCGGAGCCAGATCCACTTGGCTTTAATCCTTTGTTCTTCTTACCACGTTTGCTACTGACCTAAATCGAATAGATTTCAGAATTCAGGTCAATTCAATGCACGGGTACAATTGCAACTACAAAACAGATTATGACTATTAATATGACTGCGGTTATACCTAGGACTATGAGCAGAAGTGTGACTATGACTATGACTACGACTATGACTTTGACTACGAGTGTGCATTAGATCAAATGACTATGACCTGAACTATGGCTATGGCTATCAACATGATTATGAATATGACCATAAGTATGACTTTGACTATGATTATGATTATGACCATGACTACGATTGTGCCTTAGATTATACGACTATGACCTGAACTATCGCTATGTCTATGAATAACGCTATGACTATGACTATGTTTATAATCATGACCATAATCATGATTATGACTATAACTATGGCTACGGCTATGGCTTTGACTATGGCTTTGACTATGACTCTAGACTAAGCAGTTCTTCTGGAAAAAGTAACGCAGACACGTGCAGAGCGCTTGTCACGACTTCCGATGCGCCCGATTAATAACGGTAATGAACACATGACTTACACTGAAAACATCAAAATGTTCTGTACAAAGGTAAACCTCATGTATCATTATTTCACTTCATCAGAATCACTTCCTGTCACTCCAGATATATTTTAGAAGCTTCAACATTCTCAAATATCAGTTCCCATATGCTAGGTCTTCAAACTTTAGACTACGCCTCTCCTTGCCCATTGGCTTAAGAATTTTGACTGAAATTTGGAGCAAATGAAGTAGAAGTACGCACAACACTTGCTACATGACACATGCTACATGACACATGCTACATGACACATGCTACATGACACATGCTACATGACACATGCTACATGACACATGCTACA
>JAAAKL020002678.1:0-25231 GCA_010016065.2 Carybdea cf. marsupialis auct. non (Linnaeus, 1758) | reverse complement strand
CCTCGTTTGGAAAAGACGACCATACAACCAACAAAACCGCCTTTGACGGGTTTGTGGGGAGAACCAGAAGGAACAAGATCAATCACTACATCTTGCCCTCAGCTTCACGGCCCTGAAGACCTAGGCCCCTCTAATGCATCATCTATCCACTATTGGGACAAGTTTCACAACTTCACAGGCAAACATTCATTGGGACTCTTTCCTAAAATCTCTTCCCAAGAGCATGCCTTCTTTTGGGGTAAGTAAAGGGATTTCAAGAAGTGAAAATCAAATTTCTACAGTAAAGCACAAGAAATATAACAGGACAAAGGCAAATAAAATACTTGAATAAAGATTATTATGTTGGAAAGAATTCAGATAATAAGACGAGAGTACAAGAGAGTAAATGCAACGAAACCAAACAGGTAAATAGAAAACCATCTTAAGAAAATAAATCAAACGGAAAGTACAAATCTACATAATGCTACGGTATTTATTATGTTGCTGCGCAAAACAGGGGAGAGTACACAAAACGACAAAAAGGTCAGTCTTAATCTAACATCTTAGGCTCTAATTCCTTACCACTCCTACACTCTCGTAATGTCATCTTAAGATTCTGCTCCTTTGAGGGAGACGATCACTTCCAAGCAACTTTAGGCTTGCAAGTTCATCGGTTCTTAATATTCAGAGACTCTAAAAACTATTATCTACTACTAAAATGATTGCAGGAATTCCCCTTTAAGTGCTATAGAACACTAAATAACACAGTTTTTTGTACACAAAAACTACCGGTTAACGTTCCAACAATATGCGTCGGCCTTCAAATTTAAATACTTGCTCCAAGTAGTTAAAATTCATTTGTTTGTGAGAAACAGCTTATAAACAAGATAATTGCAGACCTATTTAGCTTCATGTTCAAAAACAGTTTCGGCTATACTACTGATTCACAAACGCAAATTAAAACTAACCCAATGTGCTGCTTATTGTCAAAGCACTAACTATCAGTCACAGGATTTCAGGTCTCAAAATTTGAGAGCGGCAAACGGCGGATAATTGTTTGCTAGTGGACCTTAAAAGCCCCCAGCCCCAAAACGGAATAGGGTCAGGCGTAAAAGTCAACTTTAAAAATTGGTCTCTTTTTACCTGGTATCTCTGGCTCTGAATCCTTGGCAATGTGGTCACAATGCCAATCCATTCAGAAAGCTCATTATACAAATGCTCTCTTGTCTTTTCGACTGGAGGGTGCATGTGAATGACCTGATTCTGAATGCGGAACTCGTGCCGCAAGTTCTGGAGGAAAAAATTAATAAATAAAAATGAAAAAATACTTTGAGTGACCCTTGACTGGATGCAAGGAACCTCTGACAAGTAAAGAAAATAGAAGTGACAAAACTATTATCAATAAAAACTTGGAAAAATAAGTGTTGAAAAGATACTAGAGAAGTAGAACGTATGTCACCATCAAATGATTAGAACCCAGGACCAACACATTTGCAGCGTGTGTCCTAAAACATGAGCAACGGTGAATCACAACGGTAACATACAATCACATGGTATGAATTATGAATTATCATCAATGTACGGAATCTTCGTACCATTTATATAACCCACTTTCTCAACGAGTCAGTATTAACATCTGTGGTCGCTCTGGAGGATGCGGGGGGCTATTACGTCGTGCATCTCAAAGCGGTATCCAGTTTTCCACTTACTTCCAGGAGCTTAATATGGGCAGATACAAACATCTTTTTCTTCGCATTCAAGCCCGAGGCCTCTTTAAGGTGTGGGGTCTTAGGCCTGTCCAGGTGGGGCTAACCCTACAACCGCCACTGGGTTGGCATGATGAACGAATATCGGAGGTGGGTTATCATACTATCAGAGAATACTTTGCGGAATAGCGAAATAGTTAAGGTCAATGATTAACTTCCAACGTCGGGTTTTTATGGCTATTACGACCACAACAGCTAAGCAGGGATAGAAAGGGTCACACATCTTTCAAATACATAAAACAGGGGCGAACCGGGGGTAACCCGAGCCTGGTAAACATAATACCGCTAGTGCAACGTCCTGTTACGTAGATTCTTCCTGAAACATCTTAAAACTGGTCTACTTTAGCAACGGAAAAAAGAAAAAACAAGACGATAAAATTCATTTACTGGAAACCAAGACTGGATGGCCAGTAGCTAAACGTTCATGAACAGATAACTGGGTCGCACATGATTTTCGTTTCGAAGATTCAAGATTTATCAGGCTTTTTAGTTGAACTTCTTGTTTCTCGTAAATTAACAAAAAAACACGTACTCCTATGTCACACACATGATGTTATACAACATAGCTTCATTGATGTAACTGTATATGATCAAAGCTGCAGTAATGTTAGTAGCAAAGAAGATTGCATCAGAAATTCTATGAATTATGTCATCTTCTCAACATTTTCAAATATGTAACTTTGGAGATGTCCATTTAGCACATGGTGCTGCAGCCAACAGAGTAAGTTTCATGATTACATCATACCCTGAACAGTGCTGCTTTTTTCACTCAACTTAAAATTAGTTTTCCTGGTTGCACTGAATTACGCACAACTCTCAGATATTTCCAGGGTTCAAAGTATTGCGAGGTTCAACAGCTGTATGTGCCCTGATAATGAATGCCATTTTTGATCCACATGATGTCTGACAGACACTTACCCCCTTAGTATAACATGAACGTTCAGACATAGAATAGACGAGAGAGACAAATCTTACTTTGATCTCAGGTCTTCCTCCTGCTAGGTTGGAAGCACTTTCACTTTCATCTAGGTCATCACCATGGCCCTTGAGGCGCTTAATCCAAGCCTTGATCCCGGATTGAAGTCTTCCAGCCAAACGAAGTTCGACCTTAAACAAACAAAGGACGTAACATTACAGTGTTGTGCTTAAAGACAACAAACATTTATCCGTGACGATATGTATACGAAAGTAAGAATGTCAATTTCGAATTTGATACAAGAGCCACAAAAGAATCACTTTGTTCATAGCGAGAGAGCTTTAACTATCTGCTTCCTGACTTTTCTTTGTAATTGTCAATTCACCACAGGGGGCGAGAGGGTGCACTGGAGTCTAAGCAATTGGTTTCAATCAATGAACACATTTTATAACTATTCAAAGAGGAAAATTTATTAACGTATTATTTATCATCTTCGACACGCTCAGAATACATTTTCAAATTTTTGTTTGACGTTTGTTCCAATGATTGAGTTTTCGTTCCCAGACTAGTTATATTGAACAAGACACAATCAAGTGATATACGAGCAAAATTTCGTCCCCAAATCTTTCGGATCGTGTTTGAAATTCAGGGTTTCGATTGGCAGTGATCAGTATAACCATTTTCAGTGTCTTCTTCCTCCTACAATTGTTCATGTGACAATATGTATATCGTAAAGACCCCAGTAAAGCTGCCCTCTCCGTAGATATATATCATATATATCAGTGTATATCCAGGCTTAATACCTTGAACTGCAATGGATTCATCTGAGTCACTATTTTCTTCTACGTCATCACCAATGACAACGTTCTCAATATCTATCTCTCTCCACGTACCCCTTGCCTTTTTCTGAAAATGCTCGTACTTCATTGTGGAGTGATCAAAACCAAACTTATGTCATCTAACTTTAATCTTCAAGTCTCAAGGTAAATCTCCCATAATCGAAAGTGCTTTGGCTGTGTACATCCCTACGTTTGAGTATTGCCTTCTTCTCGTAAGGAGACACTAACGAATACAAAGGTGTCATAAAATAACAATCCAGCTAAATATAAATCACTGATCGATCAAAACAAAAACGGATGATACCTACTTTTCGATATATTTGTTGATTCAGACAAATTATAGGAAACTCTTTCCCATCAGATCTCACGAAATTAAAATGATTATCCGTATTCATAACAACACAACAAATAACTTAAAAACAAGCCACAAGTTTCCTTGCTACGGAAATTACAAACGAAAAATACGCTTTTAACAGATCTGAGTATAATACAAAAGGCACCAACATGCAATCTCAAAAAACTATCAACAAAAATCGTGACAGAAGGTTCCGTTGGACCTAACGGTCATTTCCTAGCAGATGCATTGCGAATGAAAAACCGACTCTATGACCCTCAAAAGACCTTGGACTTATGGGTGTGCGTGGATGGTCTAAAACACCTGAAGGTGACAGCATTGGAATTACGGATGGATTATTTCAGTGCCCAAACCGATTAAACATGATACTGGTTGCCAGTTGGGGAGCAAGATAAGAAGTAGGAAACTAGTAACAGGGATATTAAAACCTTACCTGGTGATCCAGAGTTTTCACCCATGAAATCAAATTTGAATACGAGTGAAGATTCAGTTCATCCACTGCTTTCTGCACTTTTGCCAAAATTTCCAAGAATGTTTCTCTACTGAAAGAACAATTTTCGAGTGATCGCACCTCGATATCTATCTTCTCTACGCTTGCAACAAGTTCGTCAACCTGTAATATAGGGGTATGTGGCTTGCAATAAATAAAGGCATATAAAACAACAACCATACAAACCAATCAGTGCAATTTGAAATAAACAAAGAAAAAAGTAAAATCAGTCGGCAGAATGAATTAACGGTAGTTACATTAATTCAACTCGTTTTACATGTATGCAGAGCACCGAACTGATCATAAATGGCCACCTCACATTATGTAAACGTCGCAAGGTCACTTATGATGGCCAACAATGACGCAACAAATTTTCCTATGAATGTTCCATAAAGTGCTGGCTATGAGAGCAAACTCACTCCACGTCCAAGTAAGGAGTTCTTGTAGAGCTCGGCAGGGCTGCATTGCCTGATGTTTAACTGATAACATAGTTTGATAAATCCATTTGCTTCCTGTGATGGTTGCGTGTTAGCATCACTACAATGTTCTTAACATTCTGGTTCAAACGGGAGTTTTTAATGTTTCCTCATGCTTGCGTTTCTTCTTCATGTTCAATGAACGTTCATTTACAATAATAAAAGTAAGGTGTTTATCCCCTTTTTTAAAAAGCTATGTCCAATAGAGCCCCCGTTGTCTGTTTCTATCAATATGAAATAATCCTTGACAACAAATAAGTAGCACCCTTCAATGATAACGTTATAAAATGGCGCCACTTGAATAAGCACCTCCCTCTAGGCCACTGGAAGAGTTGTAAAACATTAGTGTTACCAATAGGGTAGGAGGCAATCCCCTAAACATTTTGATCGTCATAGTTTCCCACGTTTTCGCTATTTAAAATTTAAGTAACAACATGTGCTCTTAACATTCTTGTGCTGCCGCCCCCCTCTCCCACTCTGATGGTTACGCCCCTACATAAATCGTCGTTAAATTGCTGTAATACAAACCACTAATACACATGTTCACAAATAAGTGTCTATCATAAATAGACCTTTAAGTGTGCACAGCCACATTTACCTTTTCTTGGAATGAGGTAACGGCTTCCGACAGTCTCAGAACATACGGCATCAGTTTGTACGACTGCCATTCCATACCAATACCCTAGGATTTGAGTTAGAAAAATGACATGATTAAAACATCCTCATCAGCATCTTATGTACTTAGGGCTTACGATACCTGCTACACATCCGAACCAACAACAAACAAACAAACCAACTCCCTCCAAGAAGAATGAAATATGGCGCAAACGTAATCGGGACGTTCAAAGCACCTGAACAATTTTCAATTAATGCTGGACCTTTACCTAAAAGGACATGCTATGCCACTTTTCAATATCATCAACTTACACAGTAATTTCAATATGGCAAGCGACAATGATATAATGATCAATCAATCGATCAATCAGTCAACAAATAGTTCAATGGCAAAAGCACGAGTAGGGTATTACGTTCTTAGATAAAATATCTCGCAACTTAATAACTAGTGTTCGAAGGAATCCAACACTTCCAGGCCTGCATACTAATTGGTTTTCTGATCAATTTAGTGAAGTCGTTGGTTCACAGGACATTGAGGACAATAGTTCTGAACTGTCTGACAAGCATTTAAGGATACCATTGTAGAAAGTAGCAATAAGAGACAGCGAGGCATATAATGTTTTACAGTTAGGTGCTTCGACCCTGTCTTCTATACCTGAGGATACCTGGGAAAGGCTAGCAGTCTAAAATTTCCGTCAACATAATGACGGATGCTGTCTCCACCACTGATCTCTAAAAAACACTTGATGGAGCATTTTCCATCTCAAAGCAACGTCAGTCGTTGGACGCCATTTTAGTACCCATCAAACAAAGCTTATAAACAATGTTAACTAAGATGGTGGACTATCCTGCACTATTTTAACGAAGGATGGGAGCAGTATTCGTGACCACACTTTTTCACTATTGGAAACGATGGGAAGCTCGATCCAGTCTCTTTTAGAGAACAGTGGTCTCCATATCCTTCCCTTCTTGCTAACTGTGGATGGTGTTTACAACATGCAAGATAATGCCAAATACTAACAAAGACATATTGCCAATACTACACGTAAGCAAAAAAAGTATCATTATCAATGCCCAAGTGGAATTAAATACATGGGCCGTACGTCTCTGGCTTGTAGAAACACGGTTCTACAACACAGCCCAACTGTAATCTGTCAAAGTAATAAGCACAAAATGTCAGTGAAGCCCCAATCTTCTATAGGGCAGCATCTGCCTCCAATTTCGATAGGGACAGTTTTTGTACTATTCGCTAGGCAAGTTCGACTGTCACCCCCAACATACCACACGCTCTGTGTATCAAACCAGAATTCTTATCATGAACTTTTCCGCCATTGGAAGAACAATGTGTTTTTCAAGTGGTGTTTTCGTATACATGGCATTTCCCTTAATTAATTAAAGTTCAATCTTTTCCATCCTTCCTAATGTTACTATTTACGACATTAAGTTCAGATGAGGGCTGGTACTAAAATAGTTTTCAAACCTAAAACATGACTACCAGTCTTTTTTGCGCAGTATTCGGATTCTGTGCCAAAAATATCCTCTTTCATTTTAATTGGACAACAGCCGTACATTGGAATGACGTCCCCTGCTATATGGTGACCGAATGCATTCAATGAAATAAATTAGATCCTACCCGTAAACTTTCAGCTACATGAAAAAACAAAGGGTAGATTCTACAGTCAAATCTAGTTTGGAGCACGCAACCCGTTTCGTAACACTGCTTATGAAGGCCAGTCACTTATGCCTAGTCCAAGTGATACTGTTTCACAAGAATATGCCTTCCAAATACATGTTATAGTCTTAGAATCTACCTAATTTCCCTCACATGGGAAAGTTAAGCGGTGATTGTCGTGAACAAACGTTGTCCAAATTTTTCTAGTGTTAGGATAGAACCGCGATAGGCCCGTATATAAAGAATCTTCTAGGAGCCCTAGCCCTACTTACACAGTCAAAAATAAGCTTAAAAATACTTGAATATACCTCTGAGATCAAACCTTGAATCTCCTTCTTTATACCAGCTACTAACGGGGCAATGGTCTCCTTGATATCGACCTGTAATAGATAAAACAACCTTTATCTGAAAAATTCCTAATCTTTCGTAAGTTTAACATGATAATTCATTTGCTTTTTTTGACCTCTCATTCATACAGGTTCAACGTCTAGTCGAAAATGAGGCAGAAAATGCGAAAACAAGGCAAATGTAGCCAAACGGTCCGGGTAGCCAGACGGTCTCCAACAGTCTCGCAGTGGTGTCATTTTAATGAGGTGGTCTATATCAGAGTGTTGTCCACTAAAAGGAGAGGTTCACCTGGCAGTCTGGCAATGTAATGGTGTGGTCTCGCAGTGATGTCCACTTAATGAGGTGGTCTAAATCAGAGTGCTGTCCACTAAAGGGGGAGGTTCACCTGGCAGTCTGGCAATGTGATGTTGTGGTCTCGCAGTGATGTCCAATTAATGCGCTGGTCTATATCAGAGTGCTGTCCACTAAAGAGGGAGGTTCACCTGTCAGTCTGGCAATGTAATGGTGTTGTCCACTTTGGGATGGTGATAATCAAATAGTGTAGTCTATGCGTGACCCTTCTGGTGGTGCGGTTCACTGCGGCATGTGGACCATCAATTGTTCACTCTACTCTGGAATGTAGTCCACCTGGTGGTGCAATACAACTAGATAGGAGTTACCAACCTCAGGTGGCAGTCCATTTGCCCTTGGAAGGATATCAATTCAGCGTATGGTTCATCTAGGAAGGGCATCCATTATTGAATGCGAACGACCAGCCACCTATCTTGCTGTGCAGCCAGTCAAGAGTGCAGTGCATCGACAAGTGCGGCAAGTTGTCTGTTGGCATAAACATCATCTATAGAAAACTTCTACAATTACAAATAAGTCATACCGTACCTTCGTATTGGTGGTTTCGTAGGTTTTAACACTTTCAATTAAGGAAATAGCAAATGGGTAGTACTGGTTTGCATCGTTGGCTTGTCGCACTATAGCCAAAGGCACACGGAAACCCAGCCACTTCAAATTTCTCACCTACAATGCAAGGAGATATGTCTATATATAATACCAGCAAATACCTACATTACATTTGTGGGAAGTTAAAGGGGTTACTAAGCACCGTATACGATATTAAAGTCCTGCAGAATTCGTATAAAACCATTGATTCATTGTTAAAATTCAGTTGTGAACGATTCCAAAGAAAGATCACTTATCTTATAATCTACATTTGTAGTGCATAGGCGTAGCCATCAGGGGGAAGGGGGTCATTGAATGGAAAAAATTGAATGATGCATTTGGAATAAGAACATCAAACTGTTTGGTTGTGAAGGAGTTCTTACAGACTTATCTTGAAAATCTCTTTAACGGCAGAATCTGAAACAGGTCTCTACCAAATCCAATTTGACAGTATGATACGACAGGATGAACAAATGCTCAGAAAATAGACATTCATCTTGGAAAATAATCAGACCGCCCGTCTATATATTTTCATCATAGCATCGTCATCCAAGCACCGTTGACTATATATAAAATCGGAAACTTAAGTTTGGCAAAATGTAGTTTGCGCAACTTGACAATGTGAAGTTGTCTCTTAAGCACCTGAGATTCTGCAACGTTAACAATTTCATTATATTTTTTAGCTTATTAAGATAGGATAAATACACTGCAAATAAAAAGGAACGTTGCTATACTCAATGTTCCAAATTTAGCTGTTATAAAGAAATACTCCAGACCTCCCAATTTACATACAGCCTCTTGTTCACAAATAAACAAGCAAGCCTAATCGTCTAACGGTGGTTGTTTGTTAAGGAATTCCATTTTGTCGCTCTATTATCTGAACACTTTTATTCTCTTCTTCGCCTGCAGTGCGTTCACGTTGAGTTTTTTCCTCTCTTTATTGACCCTGTCATAGCTGAAAGTAGGGTTCAACTGATGTTCATAGAAAAACATGGAAAAAATATTTCATGACATCGTGAAATCGTAATAAATTATTAGCGTCTCAATTATTTCTACATTTTAGTTTCATTTCAAAGAACATTTTATGGCCTTCAAGTACAAAAATAAACAATAACCTTAAAATTCAAAATAAAATAACGATCTGCATTGTTAACCTTAACTAGACGAGAATCCCTGAAGCACCTTACTCTACGTAGTTCTACCACAAAAGGAAACTTGCGAGAATTAAAAGTTTCAACAGCTTTCTAAATTTCTTTTTCTAAAACAAAAAGGATCAATTCCATACATACTAGGATGAAAGCACGGCTTAATGTGTGGAAAAGTCACAAAATTTCAGGTCTTTACCTACAACTAATTAACATTTAAAAATTTCAGGCGCACAAATAGTCAAGCCTCCTCCTCCCTTGGGATTTGTGACTGAAAAATTCGTATCCTGCTTAACGATCTCACAGCACTGCGAAAATTTATCAAAATGCCCATTTGCTGCGAAAACCCATAAGGTTCAACCCCTTGCCCAAAATACGGACGGATGGAATAGCCGATACATACAAGGAAGAAAACATTCTCTTGCATAAGATGTCTACAGTTCTATTTTCAGGAAATGGTAGCTATAACCAACCATCTACCCACTCCTTTTTCTTCATATGACTTCCCTCTAACAAATTATTATCACCATAAACCAAACCATCCCCCCATAACCGTCTCCCCTAAACTCTTCCAAAAAACCCGCCATGATTCACTCCTACATCCTCAATCACATACAACCAATAAATTTAATAAAAAGTGGTTAATATGTACCATGGCAAATTTGGGTTCTTAAAAATAAACGTTCTGCTTCAGCATATGAATGAAAAGCAAACTAACCTCCTTTGCTAGGGTGATAACATCTGGTTGAAAGTTTACAGCCAACTTTAACAATGATACTTTGCTTGCACCATACGATCTTTGCACAATAATGGCAAATATGCGGCCAGTTACCCCCAAGTTCCTCTGCTGGACCTGGAAAGAAAAAGATTTGATGACATTATAATTGGGTTAAATCACAGAGCAACCCATGGTGGGACATATGTTCACGTACCACAGTCTTGTGTGGACATAGAAAAGGCTCCGAAAGGCAGTGCTACCAGATTCGTTATGTGCTTCATCGCCAAAATCTGACATAATAATCACCCAAAACTGCATGATCAGGGTCAAGTCCAAGACTAAAAATTTCGGATTTGTAGCCCAAACATTGAAGACAAAGATTTAAACAATGGACAAATCGGCGACATGTCGCCCAATCTGTCAACGCTGGCAGATTGGGAAAAATAGGAATTTGGCGGAAAGAGCTAGTACGGAAGTGGACGTACTTGCTACGGCGACAACATCTTAGGGAGTGTAGAGACGAAGAAACACAGTGAGAGGGAGATTGCGATATCTTATGAAAACAATTACGACTAACGTTGTCAGGGTCATCCGGAGAACACACAGCTAAAGAGGTAAGTACTGATAACTTCATGTCTGCAACTTTTATCACATTTTGAGAATAGTCTATAGACTGTGGCTTTAAATGTTAACGCTGCACAGCACTATTCCCACACTCTGCAAGTGTCATTTCGTTGCTTGTCGTTTACCACAGCACACATCCCTTCCATGCTTAAATAACGGTAGCTGTTTAGCAGCTATGGTACTTCTGTTAAGCGGGGAAAACTCCGGTAGGTACTAGTAAGCACGCTTCAAACATACGATAAGAATATGAAGGAACAATACCACTGACGTATTATGAACAGTAGAATCATTAGCAGTATGTAGTCTCACAGACAACAGACCTACTGAAGACAATTAACTTAAGATGATATATCACATAGACGAGGATGGGCCCAAACTGTTCTGTTAGTGGCCATAGTGGCAGTAGTTTCCACGGTTTGGGGGAACGGGGCGGTAAAGGCAACAATGGTAATGGTGGTGGATATGCTGGACCATGTGATAGTGATAGTACAGGCATGATTATGATGTATGGTACAGTATATCTATAATATGTTTATGGTTGTGACAGTAGTTGTAGTGGAGACGCCAAGATGAAGTTACTTGATAGCAGAAAACTACGTGATAAAAACTAATGTATATATACCTGTTGTGCCCAATCATCAAACAACTCCTGTGTACTCAATTTCTGCTGAAAACTGTCACCGTCGGCTTTTAATCTTTGGCCCTCAACATGGTTCTCCCAATCTTTTCCAAGAACATCTTCCACACGTCTCAGGTAAGCACGAAGTTGACGTTCAATCTAAAATAATAGAAAAACGACCTCCATACAATTATCACTTGATAAAATTAGAAAGCTGGCGTACAGCTTGATAATGTTCTGTCATCAGATGATACAGGATCAATAATTGCATCTCTTACCAAAAGTTCAAGAGTGATCTGATGGTATGCTGATAATATTCTTGTATAAAACTGGCAGACCCGTCATTCCTGTAGCGACACAATGCTTTTATTGTTTGAGAAAGTGAAAGAAAAGATGGAAATAAGAAAAAACTAATCAGCTGTACCCAGGTGATTAACACTTCATTGTCTTGACAACTAAACGGAAGGTACTCGCCTCTCTTGGCTCGAACGTGCTACCTGAGCAAGAATGCAGACCATGGAATTAAATTTAAAGTTAGGTAAATGATGCACCTGGAAGAAATTACACTGAGCACCAAGCAACCATGCAAAGGCCAAAGTCAATCCATAACCCTTTTTGAGGCGGGAGGTGGACCTAAACTGCCCAACGACAAAACAGTGTGATCATGGTGTCCACTCTTGTCCTATGAAGTTTTTCAAGAGATCTCCGCTGAAGAAAAAGCTCCTGGACGTCTAGTTCTATACAAATCCAAATGCTTTACTTTACACTTACTAACAACAAGAGCATGTTTAATTTTTTTTTTGTTAGTAACTTGATCATCATATTACTGCATGTACACTTCGGAGATCATTGAGGGGTGAAGGCAACTCTTAACTGGTCCAGAAGAGTGTGGTCTTTGTTTTACACATTACAAATAAATCCTAGATTGCTGTAAATTTCGAAGTAATAATGATAAAATGCTTTTACGGACAATATTCCTTACAAGCGACGACTGGCAATTTTTATGGATTATAATCCATTTCTATATTCTTGAAAAAACGTTTCAGGAGAAGCGACTGCCAAAATCTCCTCTCGATATACCTCCTAACTACTCCCAAATTCAAACCCATCCAACAGTACTTATCTGTATAAATACGAACGTGATTTACATTCGCATTTTTACGATATCACACTTACCTGACGTGCCCAAATGATAGAACCGGAAACTGGCGGCAAATCTCTAACGCGGCTCATCTTGCAATCCTTACTGTGAGGATACTGAATCTAAAATGGATTACGGAATATTCAAAGTTCATTTACTGCTACTTTTGAAAGCGCAATAACTAACATGGCTTTAATTACACGATTACTAACTTAACTTACGGTAGAACTCGCTGGTAGGTGATAGAATAAGAATAAATCACAGAGATGCTACTTTTTTTCACAATATATCACTGAGATCTATAACAGCGCTCATAGATCTAAGAGGTCTATCAAAATCACTCAGAAACAATAGATCAATCATTTATATGCGACTTCTACAACTAATAAAAATAAAAATCAAGAAGAAAGTGGAGAGAGATTGGTTAATAAAGAACCTGGGCGGTACTTGGTGGTTCGTTTTAGTTTTTGATTGGCTAGATGACACATCTGAATTGCTACCAATGTGACATCGCCTCTATTGCAAAGGAATTGCCAAGTATGTCGGAAGCATCACTAAATTCCCACAAACCATGACTAACTTCATTCTGTCTTCAGCATGATACCTTTGTGATTTTAGCTCTGACGGCCTGATGCAATAGCACAAACCCATTAAAGCCTTGGTTTCCTAAAATGGATATGGTATCAGTAGAGATCTGAAACACCGGGCAAGGATTCACTTCAAAACAAAGCGATCATTCACTGGGTCAGTCGAGTTATCTTCTTGTATTGAATATTCTTTGAGATTCAAGGCTTCACAGCTATGGTAACTTAAGACACTTTGATCGGTAAGACAAAAAAGACTGTTTTTTCTTATCTGGCAGAAATCGACACAAAATGTCAGCGCTAGGTTAGAGATTATTCTCGTGCGGGCTTTCGGGAGCCGAGTGTTGACAAATAAACCTATGTTTCCAGTCTGCATTTCGCCGGAGGAACAGGACCAACTCAGGAACATCGTAACCCTACCCAGCAGATTTTGTCGTTGCTCAGCTAAGACTATTCGCAGTTCCTAAAATTTGTCGCAGAGCTTATTTACGTAATTGAATCTTACTGAAACTCGCCACAGTTGATTTGCTGATGTGTGTGTATGTGTGATTTCCTGTCAAGACAGTTAAAAGTATCTGTGAACATCACATTCACTACGCAGAGAATCCTTGACTCTTATTATTTGTTCATCAATACATTACTTGCTTCACTTCAGACTACCATTGATTTACATGATACTTAATATTGTTGGGGGCTGAAATGCTCATCATTGCCTTATTTTTCTCCCATTTCTTCAATTTAGGCTGAAAGATTCCCGCAGATCGCCTGCGGAACACCCTCAACCTCCAACCAAGAGCAAGAAGCTGAAGATAGCTAGATAGCTCGTAGATGCGAGTTTCTGCGAGTGTGGACACTCCTTGGATAGCGGAAGGTAATGCACGTATCATACAGGTGAAGGAATACAGAGTGTATCTACGGGGAATTTGCAAACGACCAAGTCAGCACAACAGCTTACAAACTTACCTAGTCATTTGCGATCAAATCGCCTTTGGTGTTGCGTCATCGCTAATGTGACGTCACACAACAATAAATGGGTTTGCGCTGTTGTGGAGTACAAGGGATTCTCTGCATTGGTAAACCCAGTGGCTCTATTTCATACACATAATTTTAACGTTTCTGAATTGTATGAAGTTTCACTTATCTGTAAAAAGACATAAGATAACATTTATTCATTGTCATTTGCTAAAGAATTAAGTGCAACTCTTACCTTGAACTTATCATGAAGAGTTTCTATATCGTCTTTGACCCTCTGAATCAGCTGGGTTTGATATTCCCTGATAGCACCTCGGATTCGCGGACGCACAAACAGGGCGTTGAAACGCGAGAAAATGCGGAACATCTCGTTGGCATTTTTTGCAGTTCCAAGTTGATCTCGTAGCCTAGCTGTGATACGGGTCTCGACACGGTCAATACGTTCGTCATACCTGAAATGAAAAAGAAAAACGTGTAATGTAATGTTATTTTCTTCGAATGTAGCACCCTTGTTGTTCGTACGTTTTGCAGATACCAGTTCTTGCTCAAAAATACTGAAAATTGCATGAAATTCAATACAGTTATTGAGGGCAAACCAACTATCGGCCTACATCAATTCTTGTATACAACAAATTTCCCAAGTGTTCATTCCCGAACTTGAAAATAGATAGATATAGCAACTTTATACACCGTTTCACGAAAAACTTCTTTCGCATAAATCAACACACACGAAATCACTGTCAGCCCTTGCTTGGTGAAAATCAGTACAGAACAAAAGAAGTGCGCGGAAAAGAATTGGTACCCATGACACGACATTAGATTGACACACCGTATATGGACGAGAACGCTAAGAATGGTAAAAGAGGATTAAGGGAAATCAAATTCACATTTCTATACTAATAAAAACTTATACATAAAGGGTCATATTTGTACCACTTTGATAGTCTCAATTCCTAAATATGTGAGCATATGTTGACGTTAAGAAAAGATAAACTTGCTAGCAAACCCTAAGTTTTAGACGAAACAATAGGATGGAAGTCATCACACCAAAAACGTCCATGTAAATACCCCACCGTTGCAAGTTACGCTAGCAAGACGACCATCCATTACAACTTAGGAGAAACATGCGGGAGATTCAGTTCTGCAATTTATTAGGGGCATTCTATGCCAAAATTAAGGCTGCTATAAAGAAACTGACTAAGGCTGATCTTCACAATACAAACTCTTTACTTCTGAAAATATTCACAGAAAGAGGGTCCTATACGACTTAAGTTACTTGATAAATAAGCACAGTTAAAAACTTAAGTTACATAAACATAAACATTGATAACATCTTAACCCTGTACTTATGTACCTCTTTATTGCAGCTTCCCATAGTTCACTTCCTTCCTTCGATACATCCAATCCATCCACTTCCTTCACATTCTCATAGGCAAGGTCCACCTCGTGAACAGCATTGGCATCGGCCATATCTAGCATCGCTGTTGTTTTAACACCTTCAGCATCACCTGCTTGTGTTGCTTGTGCTGATCCACCTTTGGCACTGGCAGGTCGCAGGACTCTAATGATGACTGCACGAAGTTGTTCGTGTTGATGACGGAACCTAGATGGGAGAATGGACTGTTTATACAAAACGTGCGCTTACTGGGTGAATACTAAAACGTGTTACCTCTAGACATACAGGGGGTGCAATTAATACTTGCAATAACATACTGGAAACCCAGACAAACCAAATGTATATGAAAGGAACAAGCAAACAAAAACAAAAACAAATAAAAAAGGAAAGAAACAAAGACACAACAAAGAAACAAAGAAAGAAATAAGAAAGAAAGAAGCAGCACAACAAGACTAATGCGAAGGGAAAGTGATGACGTCAAAAATCAAAAGTTTTAGAAATTGTACGATTTAACTCCAGATATAGAAAGGCAAGTTTAGAATAGGCTGTTTCCCAAAATAGCAGACCTGTAGGGTACATAGTGTTTAAACTAGAGGCGTTTGAATCTCAAAAATCTCTAGTCAAAACTCTGTTGATATTCCTTGGTTCCTTAAGTTAGGAACCAGGGCTAAATGATAGGGCTTTGTTAGAGTGATTCAAAACTTTGAAACCTGATATCCCCGTGTTGGGAAAGGGCATCACTCTCAATTTTTGGCAATCAACGTTCTCACTAATAGGATAAAATGAAAATTGAGTTTTTCCCCCATAATTCAAAAATTTTCAAAATCGTGATGTCACACTTCCCAAGCGCATACAACAAACCAGCACAAATTTCGCAGGTGTGCAATGATCAAATAACAACAAATTGTCAATAAAATGTGAATAAAGTGTAGTTCGACAACAAAATTGTGATGCTTGCTGCAAAAAAGATAATGGAGATTATGAACATTATTTCAATGTATGTCCTGCCATACTTTATCACTACTCCAACATATAATAATACAAGTTACATCTAATATCTCGGATAGAAAATCACACATACGTTCGCATCTGGTCCAATCTTGCTTGCAGCTTTTTGTGGCTTGGGCTGACTCTCCATACCATGCGTATGCTATCATCCCTCTTCTTCTTTACAATATCACGAAGAAGTTGCTGAAACCTGTCATACTCCTCGTCCCAGGTATTAAATACCTCGAAACAGCTAACCATAACCTACAATTGATTGAAAAATACAATTATTGTGATTCTTGGTCACACGTTATACAGCAACAACATCACTGACCCATATCTTTTATTTGATGGTCACATTTTCAACAAGGCAGGTATTGTTACTTATCACATTCAAGTACTTTGAGGGCTAAAGAAATGGAGGGCAGGAGCTCGACTTAAAACTTAAAAGTATGCTGACTGTCAGTCTTGTAACAGTTTCAAAAGTCATCGAAACGCACTATAAGAAAGTTTTCATACACATAACAACTATAATTCCCTGTATTCTCTTCACTGTAGCACGTATTCATAGCAGAACCTTGATAATCTGATGCAGATGATAAAAAAATATTTTGGATGATAGAAAGGGGCTCTTTCGACAAAAGGTTCGTATGTATATGACAGGTTTTATGCTACTGCGCGGTAATCCTATACATCATGATCAGATACCATAATAAAGTGCTGCTTGATGATACTAGGTTGATTTTCCATACTTCCTACTATCTAGAATCTCAACAGCATACCAACAAAGAAAAGTAATGCACTTGGCTTGTATTTCAACTTGTTTCATTCATGAATAGCTTCATGAATAATTACACACACAAAGTGGAAAGTATTCTTTTAGAATGTCCACTGCCTCTCTTTGACATTTTGCCATGAATCAATATGTTCATCCTGCTGATGAGCCTTAGAAGGCTACATATGTCTCTTGACTCTTTAAATCTAATCCCAACCTAGAAATAAACTAGCAAACTTAAAACAAAACCAGTTACATGTAGTAAAGCTACCATTTGCTTTCTTCAAACCCTATTTCTCTTGCATGAAGTAAAACCTACTATGTATGTTCTGGTGTTGGTTACAAAAAAAAATGTCCTCACATGAACACAATTACAAATGCATACCTTTTCAAACTCCTCATAATTTGTCAGCATCAACTTTCTAGTGCCAAGAACCTACAATTTAAGAGATATTTGTCACTAGCGTCATCAGAATAGGTCTACACCAGTGTTCCCTACCACACCCTTGGAAGGAATACTTGCATTTTTTTCTTATTGTTTTTATCGGTTTTAACTCCATGTACTCTCTTTTACACCCTTTTCCTTGGTAACTGATTCAGCAACACTGTTTACATTAATATCATTTTCAAGTAACAGTTAATGGCAAAATTAATTTGAAAAAATAAATATGTACATAATAAAATAAATAAAACAATAATCAAATATAAATATTTTCACTCAATTAGTTTCTGAAAAGGTAATAGTGAAACTAATTACCAAAACTGATTAGTAATTTGATGATATTTAATAAGTTAAGATCTGTATCATTATTGCATGGAAGAGAACCATGGGCATTAACAGACAGAAAAATGCTTTTCTGAGTGAAACACTAAAGACATAAACATGAAATATATCACTTCACTGCCTGACATAAAAGACAAACTGGATATAGTAAAGGAATCATACAGTGTAATGCAAGGAAAGGGTTACCTTTGAAGTAAATAGTCAGCATTGCCTGGCAGACAAGAGAGAATTTAGAGAAAGAAATAGCATTGTAAAATTGCTACACAGTAGTGTCATAGCAGTAGAGTGTCAGAATCACATACCAAGGGACATGAGCTCCAACTGACCCTGGGGTTTTCTGCTAAGATCCTTGAGGTACTGTGCTCTGTCATTTGCTCTTGTGAAAGTGGGAAACTATGTTTTCAGAGATAGGATAGAGGCTGGATTGCATGCATGAATAGTAAGCATAAATAGCATGAAAAGCATGAATAGATTGTCATTTGAAGAGGAACAGTAACCCATTCCTATTAGTGGCTTCAGCCACAAACAGGGTGATGATGATGCAGTTTTAACACCGTCAGTCCCCTTTCCATGGGCTAGGGTGGCACCTATGCACATGGGACTTGATCAGAGCATAGAGCACTTTCAGACCAGATGCACTTCCAGAAGTCACCAATTCCAGGATGTGAAACCTGACCCTCTTGAGCTGCGGGAAAGGAACTTATCCACTAGACTACGTTGGCTCTTGAACAGGGTGAAAACAATAATTTTAAAAAACAAAAATTGGGAAAAGGGGAGTTTATTGTAAGAAGATGAAAGAAGGTCATATGTCTTTCTTTGTTGAATATGAATCTGGAGGATGTTGATACTAATAGAATAATCTCTCAAGTAGTGACCAGTGACAAAGTCTTGCCATAAAATGACGTTTGAACACCTTTCTGTACTACATAAAGTATTGCAGATATCTACTACTATGAAAACACACTTACCTTTAACAGTTGAGAGCTAAGATCTCTTGAAATTGCCTCAATCAATCTCAGGGCTCTCTGCATGGGATACCTTGTATTACGAATTTTTCTCAGATGAGTGAAAATGGAAATCAGTGCTGACCTGATCCTGTCCAGTTCTGTAGCAGAGAGGAGTTCTTCCAATGGAAAGTCTTTCATCAAGGGATTATAATCATTGACTGTAAGCAGGGCTTGTTTCAATCCTAAGGAATAGGGAAAATATAATAAATTTAAATTGAAAAATTGTCTATGTTTCAAAATACAACAGCCCTTGCCTATCTCCCTCCACCCACCTGCAACTCCAATTATTCTCAGTAGTTGGCAAACTGAGGGTGAAATAAAAACTCACTTAAACACGAGGATTTGACTACTGTATTTCCTCTAATAATAGACCTGTCTATAATTAATTGAGGGCACCAAAAAGGGGGGTCTTTAATTTCCAGAACAAATGTTTACAAAAAAAGGGCATATGAAGTTTCAAGAAAAAATACAACAGTATATTTATACTTAGTTTACACCAATACCTTTTCATCACTAAATTGCAGCCAAAACAAAAAAAAACCTGTTTGCATAAATTAAGCCAATCAAAATGCCAAGAATATTGTTCTATTTCTTGAAATCACATCTGAATGCAGAAGTTAATGCACAAGAATCTTGTAAAGACAGAGAGAAATGGGGCTTGCAGTACAGTGTTTGTATGTAATGACCGCAGGTATTAGCAAGCAGTAGTGTCAAATCATGAACATTTTGCTGAAAGAACTTGAAGGTTCTCACACCTTGGGATGAAAATTGTAAAATATCTATTGCACCAAGAGAATGTGCTCTACCAGAATAAGCCTCTTTGCAAACGGTTGTTTTCTCTTTTCTGTAACAAAAATTACCCCTTTACAATGCTTATATGTCTTCTTTTGAAACAGCTGTCTTTTTCATATAGATATAGAAGGGGTCTGTAAATTAATCGACATCACCAAAAAGGGGGTCTATGATCGGAGAGGGTCTAATGAAAAGGTGACCAGTCACATTAATATTCTTGCACAATGTTTTTTACAAGACACTAGAGATATCAAAAATGTCACCAACATCACTCAAACCCATGACCCACAAACTTGCATCATGTGTCAAAACAAATGAGCTAGGTTACACACAATGTTAACATTCTTTGGTAACCACATCACTTTAAAATCCTCTACTAATGAAATTGAGTTACAGCTCCATGTTTTGGTGGTGGCACATTTTCCATTTCTATTTCTTTTCAAAACTTATAACTTCAAGCCTTTCCGATTACCAGTACACTTTACCAGATACTTGAGAGGACAGCTACATGCATATACCTGTATCACTGTCAAAACTGACTGTGGCATGGAATCTCTTCCCGGCCTTCAGAATGTCCAATGTAAGTGTCACTTCTGGACTCTCTCTCTTTTCTTGGATTCTTTGCAGTGCTTTTTCCAAGTTCAACCAAAAGCTGATCTCTTGCAATGCTGTTCCAGATGAAGGATCCCTGTCTAGCTTTGTAACCTGAAAAGAGAGAAACTTTGCTTGTGAAAGATGATACTAGAGTGATACTCCACCCAAACTGTAAAATCTTTCATCTAATTAAAGATAATCTAGGTTATCACTCTACAAAACCAACTGCATAGTGAAGTAATACACTTTTATCAAGAAAACTGGATTTCTAAATTTGATATAAATCTGCTTATTTGTCACCACTGACAAACAAAATCCTAATCGATAACATTATCTTAAAACATCATGCAACTCATGTTACTGTGTCTTGCCAGGACTAAGTATATCAGGATTTAAGCCTATTTGATGTTAAACAATACTTTTGGTATCAGTTAAGTGCTGTCACAGCATGAAATCACACCACAAAACAATTGAATTTGTAGATATTAATACAAAAGATTTTCAGTTTGGCCAATCAGATTTAGAACCAGAATTGATTTCAGTAGTACATATATTACTCTTCCGTCAGCTCAGATTGAACTCTACTTAGTGTTTGCATTTCAATTGTGATTGAAAATGTTAATGCTTTCTCTCTTTTGTATCCTCACTCTACACACATCTCATTAACAATCAACTAAAACTATTTGCCAGAAAAACATAGCCTTGGCACAGACCTTCTGAATTTCTCTTATCCACCTGTTCACCCCATTCTGCAACTGATTGAGAAAAACTGAGTCCTCTGCCTTGTCAGCATAGTCTTTATCCTGCTTTGGTTTCCTGTTCTCCCTCTCGCAATTCTTCAATATGTTAACAACATGTGGGTTAATTGCTAACGTTATCTCTGGAATGTCAATATTCTGTTGCAGATGCAATAAGCCCATTTCCAGCTCTGCAATTTTCTTCTCAACCGAAGGTACCATTTTATCACCTTCCCTGTTCCATGGGGAAAATAAATAAAACTCAGTTGGCCTTGAAAGAACCTTTTAATAGTCTACTACCTTACATTGTATAAATCAGTATTATTATGGAATGTTTAAAGGCTATAATCTGCACACATTCACGATTCCCATTTATTGCTTGTACAGACTGTTTAAGTTAACAATTTGGAGATCTTCGACTTAAATAAATGGTGTAAGATAACTGTGATAAAGGGTCTTTGAAAATAAATGTAAAAATTGTTGTGTTTACTAGCCTAACACCATCATATAAACCTTGAACACCAGCACACTGGCCCTATGATGCCATGCAAAATAGTTCATTAACTGGTCACAATTTAGTGATTTTCACCTCTTTCCTAACTTATACATATACAATATTGCTTTGTAATGTAGGCAAAGGTAGCAATGTTTTGACTCAAATAGACCACCTAGTGCCATTCATTTTACTAAAAATTACAAAATGTGACTTCCTTGTTCCTCCCGACAGAGCACATTGTGTTTTACCGAGTATATATTTATGACCACCTTAAAACTGCTCTGCACCAAAAGTAACAATCCCAATACTCCTTAAAGCAGTCTGTGATTATGCCATATTCTAGATCTGCAAAAAATGTTGCATCCAATGAGGATGGGCTACATGATTCCAACTTCCCTTTTATGGTGTGGCTTTACACGGTTTTTCTTCAATACTGCCAAAATCTTTTCTTCATAAACCACAACTACAATTTTAATAGCCTACATTGCTTAACTTAAATGGGAGTGAGAAGACAAAGATTGTATCTTCGGAATGGTGAAAAGTTAGCTTGTGATAACTTCGGAAAGGTGAATAGTTAGCTTGTGATAACTTTTGTGGCACAAGGCAGCTACCTATTCAAACTAACTTAACATGGAACTTAATTGTGCAGACAACATTATGAATCAATGAACTTGTAGAAAAGTGGGTGCCACTTACAAATTCAGTTCAGGTAAGGAATAGGGTTAGTGAAAGTGTTAGAGTTAAGATTAAGGGTTTGGAACATTTCTAGGGTCAGGGTTGGTGACACCCACTCTGCACTACAGTGCAAGTTCACCAATGAATCTTCATCAGAACCCTAGAGGCAAACATAAGCATAATCAAGCAATGCTTAAAATCAAAACATACATTTCAATATATTATATATATATGTGCATGTTTATAGGCTATACTGACGTTACTGCGTAAACTATTTAGTCCCTATAATCTATCGACTTTTTTGCTATTACATTAAAATTATTATATATCGTGACTGCTTTGCTATAGCTTCGTGCGCGTGCCATGCCAAGAATAGCCTACTTATTCATTTTGCGGCATGTAAAACAGGCCTTGCCTATGCCTTTTTATATAAATACCATTAAATAAGTTTTAATTTTCTTTCCTCTGCCCTGTGGTCCGTTATGATAGCAGGTGATAATAAAATATATCCTATGCTGGGAGTTGCTAGCTAGACAGTCAATAGCCTGTTTCGTAGACGAGCACACAAGTCAAATTATCTTATACATGAGAAAAAATTCCTCCTTATTACAAACAATGATATTTAGTAATAAGAATAACTCTTGAAAACTAAAACAACGTTTGTCATAACTAGTTTTAAGGATAGAAAGAGGTCAAATACGTGTATTCACCTGTCTGACTTTCCAGACTTCTTAACGTAGGACTTGAAGAATGGCGCGACAGCATTACTGACATACGAATGCAAAGTTTCGAATGGCAGTGAACATTCAAAATTGACAATTCTTATCTGCATCCCAACTTTCTTTTCTGCTTCTATAACCTGTCCACGCTTCAGGAAGCCAACCGATATGTATCGGCTTCCCAAGTACTGAACGCCCAACTCCACTCCATATGTCGGCTTGGTTGAAGCAGGGTCACTTGGAGCGCCATCTTCGCTATCGCCTTCGTTATCCTCATCTTTAGGAGCTGTTCTGTACACTGAAATTGCTTTAGTTTGCGGATCAGATATGAACTTTCTGAAAACTTCACTGTTTTCCGCATCTTTAATAGCCTTCTCAAGTTCTGTTGGTCCTGTTCCATCGAGATCAAGTACACTTAAAGCCACTCCCCGAACGTACTTCATAACATCACTGGCTTCAGCCACACACACTGCGGCCGGTGGCGGAGGCTCTCCAGCTTCGCCACCCGGATCCATGACTACTGAACACCTTGAAAAACCTACAAGAACTTACTCGTAGTTTTCAAATTCGTTACAGAAATGGAAAGTTTACCTACGTCTGCACGCGGTTCTCTCCGGTTCTTCTTAAAGCCCATTACGAAGAGCATGCGCCTTTCAATCGTTCAACAGCTTGGAACTAAGGCCTCGTAGCGAACAAGCAGCCTCTGATTCACTTCTTTGTAAGTGACTTAGGGAGCGTTTGTTCAACTTTTTTAAAGTTTGTATGTGAAAGTCATTCGTTACAGAGACGCAGAAAATGCTAGAAAGTTAGAGATGTACTTTCCTAGAATCTTTCTACATGTACTATCCTAAAAGGATTTTTAATCATAGACGCACTATTCTAGAATCAAATTAGGGTTAGGGTACTAGCAGTGGCGTAGGGCATCACTTTGGACCAGGCGTGCTACAAAATAGTTTTGCCACAATTCCCTTATCGTGCCAGGTGCATCTATAAAAGTACTATTTTGTCTTTGAAAGGTTATCTCCACTGCAAATCTATCCTCCTATCTTTCTCAATAAACTTAGAAATAACATCATTATTAAACAATGCCCCATCCTTAAGCAATGGAATATTTCCCTTTCTGGGTCGAGTCATTCGATTTCTATTTTCAGCCAATGCGTGATCTTTTTCGATAACACTCCTTGGGATCATTTTTACTACAGATATTTGTACCTAAGTCGTACTGCTTCCCTGTGATTCTATTGTTTACAATGACGTTGAGCGTCGTAGCACGCCATGCCTCAACAGAAGCTGTACACTAGGCGTGTTATTACAATACAAACTTGAGGCAGAACAGTTAGATGGGAATATTGAGTGGCCTTTGGGTTTGAAAAGAATTTACCAAATGAGGAGAAAAGCAAATTGATTAACATATCACAACACTTAAATTTGATGTAATGAAGAGACCAGCAAATAATTAACGAACGTACAATTATTTTCGGTTCTATATTTATGAGCAAGAGGCGCACGCCTAGCACAACTACAGAATACGCCACTGAGTACTAGTATCTACTCTCGTAAAGGGATTCTAGGAAAGTACATCTTGGCAAGAACATGAAATATAGTTCCTAGTAGAACATAGAAACATAGTAAAAATTAATTTTTTCATTCAAAGAGTTCGTGGCACAAGCAGAGACACGCACTCGCCGTAGAATTAAAGCTTTACGAAGCGATAACGGAGGAGAGTACACCTCCAATGCATTTGTTGCATTCTGCAAAGATCATGGCATTGTTCAGGAGTTAACTAGCCCGTACACTCCGAAACAGAATGGAACGGCTGAAAGAATGAATAGAACCATCGTGGAAGCAGCTTGAACCATGCTTTATCACGCTAATTTGCCTCAACGTTTTTGGGCAGAAGCAGTCAATACAGCTGTCTACTTGCGAAATCGTTGCCCCACTGTTGCTTTAAAGGATAGAACACCTTTTGAATACTGGTTTAATAGGAAACCTGATGTTTTGAATTTAAGAGTTTTTGGATGCGTATGTTACGTACATGTTCCTGCTGAACTGAGACGAAAATTCGATTCGAAATCCC
>JAAAKL020002677.1:0-25232 GCA_010016065.2 Carybdea cf. marsupialis auct. non (Linnaeus, 1758) | reverse complement strand
CTAGCTATGTAACTAGCAAAGCTGCTACAAAGCAATTTAAAGAATTCATATGGTACCATGCCAGAGTGCTCAAACTGAGCAAGCACAGTGAGCAATGCATAAAGCAACAGCAATGGTACCGTCTCAAACAGAGAGTGCTCAACCTAACTTAAGCTAGGGAGCGAAATATATATATATATATATGTTGGTTGGCCTGAGGACGAAACATTGTTTTCAAGAGCTTGTCAGCTTGTACCAGTTATTGTTTTTATTTGTCTTTAATATATATATAAATGTATATTCTATTTTTTATGACCTAGGTAGTGACATGGCAGCACACTCCATATAATTACCCCATCCCTAATCTATACATGGACATTACATTCTCCATCCCAATAATAGCAAAGAAATTTTATGTGTATCTGACAAGATACGATGGCCCCACACCTATGAGATTTTACGTTCGCGGATGTCAAAACGGTAAGAGATTTTCATAAATATGAGTTTGCATAGTTATTCATTTAGCCACTTAAAGAAAATGAACCTTGAGCTTTCAAAGGGAAGTGTGACGACAAAATTGGTTCTCAATGCGGAGGGAGCAGTGATGAAGTCACTTATCAAAAGTTTCGGAAATAGTGAGGCTTGACTCCAGATATCTGATGGTAACCCTGGAATAGGTCTGGACCTGTGATGTATATAATGATTAAACTAGAGGCGTCTGAATTTCAAAAAATCTCTAGCCAAAACTCTGTTTATATTCCTTGGATCCTTAAGTTAGGATCCAGCATGAAATGTTATTAGAGAAATTTAAAACTTTGAAAGCTGATAACTCTCAATGCTGGCCATTGACTTTCTTACGAATAGGGCAACATGAAAATTGATTATTTTTTCCAAAGTTCAAACAGTTTTAAAATCGAGATGCCACACTTTCCCTCCGCATAAAAATCCACTCTGAATAGGAGTGTTCAAGGATTTGAAGCTATATACCATATCACTATGATATAGAAGTTACTTTAAACGTGACGCACTAATTTGGAGAGAGGTCATTTCCTCTTTGCTTTGCATTTAGTCTATCAGGGTTAAATCAGTCTATAGTATCTGTATAGATTTCTTCTTTCCTCTAACATGTCAGGATACGATCAGGAAAAGAAAATTCTCATAAAATTATTACTGCTCCCAAACCTCTGGAGCCGTAACACCATTTCCTTGTGTTGCTTCTCAGCTAGAAAGGTACACTTGCATTCAGATAAATTTATTTAGCAACTACTATCTAACTGATCAAGTGAAGTAATCCACGAAAATTCAAGATTAATTTTTCACTTTCAAGTGGGTTGCCTGACGTCATGCCAGTCCCCTTACTTACTCTCACTTACTCTTACTCTGTTAAATTATAAAAGTGCATTTTCTTTACAGCACTACCACTTCACTCACATGATCATCTCACTTGAGAGACTGTTGAAATTAGAGGACTGTGTATTCTTAATTTTGCCTTAGAAGCTAGCTCTGGATACCAGCGCGACAGAAACTCAACAGTGAAAACTGTATTCTTACTTCTTTCGAACACTTTCTTATCAAACAAGCACACCATCTCCACAACTCCTTTGATTCATCTGAATGACTTACTACGAGTTACAGTTCAATATGTACAGAATGGTTAATTGGATATTTCACAATTATACTTCAGTGACGAGGATCATACGATTCACACGAGGCAGGGTCCATGTTATGTTGCAATAGTGCAACCTCCCAATTAATCGAAAATAGATCAAATATTTCACAAAATAAATTATTTCTAATCATTGGTAAAGCAATGTCACGCTATGCGCGAGGGGGATTCCCGACAGAGACCGTTGATTGCAACACTTCTTATCCCAGAAGAGAGCAGAAATCTTGAAAGATGATAACGTAGCACATATAACCTATTGTTACTAACAAAAAAGACTGTCTTACCCCTCGCTATCATTTTATCAGTCTACTTACACTATTGGTGATCATTAATTGAAAAGTACCCTTAAAGATTTCCATCAATTTTTTGAAGTAAAAGTCTGACAATAATTTTTATTAAAAAAGTAGAGGTTTTTTTCATAATGATAAATTAAGATGGTAAACATACAAATAGTAATAGAAAAATGGATACACCTTGAGAAAGCAGCAAAGTACAGCTCAATGGCCTATTATTTAATGTTTTTATTATTCACGTAGCCGCATGACTTATCAGATTGGCACTTACATTTGCTACAATACAACATATAATAAGCTTGATGAATTATACATGATTCCTATGCAAAATTACTATGCATAATTACTATGCTAATATTTGCATAATTACTATGCTAACGATACCTTCAACCTTAGATATCTCTGTCTTTGCTTTAATGGCAAATAAAACTCTGGATTTTTATTACTTTTTCTTTAAACAGCAAATATAGAACACGTTGTTAGTGATGGAACACTTGCTGATAATATGTTTCGTGCCTACAAAGGAGCAGGTTACCCAGCTTTAGCAAGAATTGATCGGAGTTATAGCGCATTTTGCCTATTTCGTGGTGGACACCTTGAACTGTCTTTCCCTAAGCCACTGAAACTTTTTGCCCTACGAATCAGATCTACCATACCACGTTACGATTATTACGTATATCAATACAGCTTGATATTAAGCGTAAATGGGCAAGGATTCTTCTCATATCCAAGAAGCCAGGACAATAAGGTAATTTCGATATTATTAAGTGCGTTCAAGATGCTCTGTTGCCATCACAGTGTAACTATTAATTCTACCCCCATGCACATCTTCTGATAAACGAAGCACCAAAAAGGAAACTACATTTGGGTTATGCTTCGTCTGTTTCTAACTTGTTCAGGTCTATTGGAAGTGTTACTATCAAACACAAGCATCTGCACTGTGATACATTGTTTAAACTGTGAACTGTCACATGGAACTGTGGAGAGGGTTTGCAACTATGGAACCTTAGCTAAAAAGAGAAGAGAACGAGAATTTAAGAAATCGAGTAAGGCAAGATTCGTCTACTCACCTGCTTATCTATATTCTCTTGACTATAATGTCTTTCTAGTGTTCTTTGACTAATCCTGTTTCATTTGTTTAAAATCTATACCCATGTTTTTCATTTTCATTCCCTTCCGTATATGAAGACGTTCGATCCCAACTCTCTGTCGTGAAATGACAGGAATAGTCCTGCGTTATCACCTATTGATGAAAACAGGAGACCTGGTGCCCTTTGTTACAATAACGCAATACATGTATATGAGTATGTATGTATCTATGTATCTATTTTATTTTCCAATTAATAAATAAATAACAGAAATTACATGAGTTAATTTCATTACATTGATTTCCAAGCAACCCCGCCCAGTTTTAACCTTACGTCAGCTCCTCAAGTCGGCTCCTATGACAACCAAGAGCATGATAAAGGACATAAATTATTAACTTCTTCCTTTTTCTTATTTTTTTGAAAAAAGCTTTTAAAATTTGTGACACCCCCTCCCCCCCCCCCTACATTATGTACGTCATAAGATCCTTTGAAAGCGAATCACAACCGAATGGTTCATTTGTATTACGTCGTTATCTCAGGGAGTATGTGGTACAAAATTTGTGAAATGATGGAATAGGTCTTCAAGTACTATTTGATTTGTAAAATGTTGAATCATAACTACATTTGACAGTATAAATCATCATCACCATCATCATCATCATCATAATTATTATCATCATCATTATCATCATCATTGTTATCATCATCATCGTCATCATCATCATTTTCATCATCATCGTTATCATCATCATCGTCATCATCATCATCATCAAAGATACTCTAATCAAAAGGTAGCCTCCCTCGTGGCCTGACGAAACCTGCCCCTTTGCATTGCCATCTTTTCAGCTTCCTTCAAAGTTCCGAAGACTTGACGTAGGATAGTACTTTCCCACGTGCACTTAGGTCTCCCTCTCCTCCCTCGTCCCTTTATGTTCCCTTCCGTAGTCCTCTTTTCTAGCTCGTCATGCCCCTTGATGTGACCAAAGTAAGTGACTTTCTGTTTCTTTACATTCAATAGTCATTCTTTACTGACAGCTCATTTCTGATGCTATCATTTGTTCGTCGCTAAATCCATAACTCTCTATGATGAAGTCATAGACTTCTAAATGATAAGGTAATTATTCAAAAGCCTATCAATGAATGACGATGGAGCATATTTTTGAACATGTTTAAAAAGAATAGCATTAGTCTGGGTAAGATATGGAAAATTCAAAGGAAATATCGACAAATTAATGTATGTATGGTACATCTTCTAACAAAATGACATGTACTCGTGTGACTTTCTTTATATCTGAAAATGGCAATGAAGTACTAAAAATGTTATAAAAACGGCTTTGAGTTGCCTTGGTATCGTCAGTATACCAATACAGACTATGGAATGAAAACTTATAAAAATATGATTAAATTGCAAGTTTAAGAAAAAGGTAGTTTCGTCTTATCATTGTTTTGATCTCCACCTTAACACCATTGTTAAATGTATCAGTCACCATAAAGATGAGAGAAGGTAAAAACCTTAGTGTTAATATTGCGTTTGTCACAGAAATTACGAATCGTCACACTTTCGAGTAACCCTAAGCTACTGTAATTATGATCATATTGACTACAAAATAGCACTACTTGAGAAATCCGTAAAGTCAGATACCAATTTATCGGATCTACAAATATTGTTAAATATTGCGGACTACTACAACACTTCTTAAATATGAACACTGTCCGAGCAATCTGTCTTTTGACCAATACCTCTATCACTATTCTTGACACTGCAAAGAAAGTAAGTCAAAACAAATACAGACAGAAAAAAATATTTACGGTAGACTATTACATATATCCAATCTTCAATATGTCGTTAAACTCTTTTACATGAATATATATGCTATTAAGCACAATATATATAATCAATTATTCATATTTTCTGCTGTTCATTTTTGCATTCCTTCCCTTCTGATTTATTCAAATGTAAAGGCAAAAAGGATTTAAAAATGCAACACGTCTGAAACAGGCTGCCATAATTAGTTCAATTAGAGATCGAGACTATTTTAATAAACACCAGTTACGGAAGTCAAGATAAGTACCTAGCAGACTGATCTTGGTTGAGATTCATTACGTACATTGTCTTAGTATCTTAGTATGGAATTTACTTGGCTTGGATTTGCACAGTGACAGTTTATACTTAAATATATTTTAGATGTTCAGGGGATTGTGCGGTCACTCGAAATATCACGTCGAGGAAATAATTCCAGCTCAACCAGTGGTGCAAGCTCTAAGAATACTCCCTCATATCGTGTATCAAAAAGTGTGTTTCGCAGTTGAAGTTATTGGATTGTTTGTTGGTAAGTTTTAGAGCTATACTATTCTACATTGTTTATATTTTCTCTTTTTCATTCCCCTCCGATCATGATCTAGCATATATGCATGGGCGTAGATTTTTAGGGACGGGGGAACTTGTCCCCCTCTCTTTTCAGGATGGCAAACAACAGTTGTTCTGTCCGCCCCCCCACTTCAGGCATTATGCCCCCTCCTCCACATTCTTGCAGCCATCTGTGTCCATGTATTTATGTATACTCTGTCGTAGTGCTAGTACCTTTCCGAGTTGTGAAGTATCTAGTATATATATCTAGTATATATTTGTTGCTGCCGCTGACAGTAGACAGTAACAGTCGGCCAGTAAGGAACCTTAGATTGCTATGACGCATTTCCTGTAAGTACTTTCCATTGCTGTTTCGATGAAGGGAAGAAATGTTCAGTTAAATTACAATAATCGACGAAACTAGTATTCTTTGATTTCCATCTTCATCACTGATATTTCATTTGCCCTTCAATAGTTTACCTCCTATGAGGTTTTGTAGATAGCTCTGACATCACATTCCAGTTTACTGAGGATGGACTTTTTAAATACTCTACACTGATCAGGCTTTCACAGCAAATCTGAAGCGAGAAAGGAGAGGTATGGAGTTTAGCCAAGTCAACTTATTTGCAACATTCCTGCGACCAAGTTTTAAAGATGTTGCATTGCGTTGCACCAGAACAAATTTTGATGGTACAACCACAACACAACGTCTTTTCAAACTTTCAATCGCATACATATTCATGCATAAACACGGTCAGGCAGAGAATAAAAATGGGGGAAGTGTACGTTTATATGTGCTTGTACTTAGAGTCTTTACATGTTCCGACCCCACCGCTACTTGCCTGTATCGGGATACTTTACAAAAACAAAAGACTAATTTACAAAAAAAAATTCTTATTTGCTAGTTAATATTTAAAGCCTGTTCAAAATAAATGGATTATTTAGGACTTGAATAATGATTTGTTAACAAGCAACCACCTCTGCTGTGCTACATATATCTTGCAGTCCTTTAAACCAATACCCCGCCTATATATGCAAGAGATTTCAATGTATTATTTCTGATCCTGTCTTTCGAAACCTAACTAACTAACTTTACAAATTTGTTATCAATGTTTGGATCTATACAAGTTATCAACATTTAACATCACATGTCCCTCCCTGCCTTTAGATACTACCGTCGCGATTATTTCACTGTTAATTGATATTGGAAACTGACTATTTCGAGCTAAATGAAATCCGAGGTCGTTGTTCCGTTGCAAAGCTGATGATTGGTTTACATGAATTAAACTATGATGACTTCCTTTAAAGATTATAAAACTCCTTTTTTTATATTTTTCACTTACAAGTCTAATATAAGAAATGGTTTATTTTATCTCAAAGTAGAATTGCAAAATAGGCAGATTTAGACTCTAGACATTCAATGTTTTTGAAACATCATGTGTTATTGAAGGGGGCTCCAGCCCCAACACATCTCGTACCTTCAAATCAAAGCAACTAATCAAGTGCCTTTGCTCCCTCCAAAGCGTTGTACCATTTGACTCTGTTTTGTGCTCGCTGGAATGCTGTGAACAACGCCAGCAGGGTGATTTTATTCACTAGGTTATTTTATCTCATGGATGGTCTACCGATGCCAGCCGGGTGTTTCTTATTCACTTGGTTATTTCATCTCATGGATGGTCTACCTATGTCAGCCAGGTGTTTTTAGTCACTTGGTTTTTCCATTTCAAGGAATGGCGTTTTTATTCACTTGATTATTTCATCTAATGGATGGTCTACCTATGTCAGCCGGGTGTTTTTATTCACTTGGTTATTTCATCTCACGGATGGTCTACCAATGCCAGCCGGGTGTTTCTATTCACTTGATTATTTCATCTCATGGATGGTCTACCTATGTCAGCCGGATGTTTTTATTCAGTTGGTTATTCCATCTCATGGATGGTCTACCTATGTCAGCCGGGTGTTTCTTATTCACTTGTTTTTTCCATCTCATGGATGGTCTACCGATGTCTGCCGGGTGTTTATATTCACTTGATTATTCCATCTCATGGATGGTCTACCGATGTCAGCCGGGTGTTTTTATTCACTTGGTTATTCCATCTCATGGATGGTCTACCTATGCCGCGGTTACCAATGAAAACACCAGCTTCATTGCTACCCTTCCAGCCCTTTTTGCTAGTTGTCTAACTATGTGTCAAAAACCAACAAACTCTTATTTCATAAAGTCCAGTTAATGTTGGACACTTTATGATATCGTATAATACAAACTCATGTTTGCAATAAGGTTAATCACGTGTATACGCAGGATAAAGCTAGCCTGATATCAGAAACACGTAAACCATGCTCTCTTCTCCATGACTCGCATCGGATGAAGCCGGATGAACAATTATATGCAGGATTACCAATAGAAAGAATAGTTCAAAATGGGTCGAGAAACACTGTTCTCTATAAACACAGACATTTGCCTTGCACTTACTCGTAACAGAAATAGGAGAGCACTTTTTTGATATCTACGAGTCGCCACAGACTATCAAGCCTTACTCTATTACTTTCAAAGCCTTATTCTTCTGATAGAAGTTGAAAATAAACAACAGTTTTGATTTTAACTAAAGGTGGCATAACAGACGATGGAAAATTTTTCTTGTCACCAAATTTTTCAACCTTTTTAATAAAGTTTAAGAGGGTCAAGAATGATTTATTTTAAGTACAAAAAAGAAAATTGTTTGAACCAGGATTTTTTGCCACTGGCATATAAATTAAAGTCTTTTTACTAATATCGAAAGTTAAATGTTACTGAACGACCAGTTTTATTTGTGATGTAAAAGTGTTTCTGAAATGTGTATCATTAAATTTCTATCTTAGTCTCTCTCTCCCACATTTATCAACCACCAAATCCATACAATGGTGTACATATAGCTATTGTACTCATCGATATACTTGACGTGCCACTATCTCTACAATTAATCGATGTCTTTGACTTATTTTCAGGCATGCCCCTCATAACCAAATATCTAGGCTTATCAGGATTTGAAAGGCACTGGTCATTGATATACCCGCACTTTTCAAGCACAAAACAAAAGATTACCGTTAAACTGGAAAGTGCTCACTTCATCAGTAAACTAACTCTTGATAATTGGGAAAATGTTACTATTACAGACATTTCTTTTAATTTTGAGGGTATTCAATATGAGTTAAATCAGCATATGGAAATAGTAAGTACATGTTTGAGTTTATCGGCTTTCAAGACTTATCTAGATTCCGTATAATAAATGGGAAATGGGCAATGCAGGTGATATTAATACAGACTAGTTAAATGTGCTGGCGCTGCCCGAGGACCTTAGGCCTGCAAATATTCTTGTCTGTATGTGTAGGGATGCTTTGATTACAAAAGACAACATGCAGACATTGCTTTACCGTTTCTCTCGCAGACTATCAATAAACTTGAAAGTCTTTAATGAGATAGAGAAAGTTATGCTTGAGTTCTTGTCAAAGGACACCAGTGTGGGATATTCTCATGACGTTTCTAATGCAATTTGCACACAATAGATGCATGTGCATTGCAACGTTCACATTCGGGACGTATCCGGGGAGTCTAAGAATGCCCTCTTTACCCACCTTTTGGCTTCAGCGGTCTCTGAGGCTGCAAACCCGCTAATAACCTGTCCCTGGTCCAGAAGAGTGTCAAAAGAAAGTTCTATAATGATATGCAAAGCGTTGTGGCCGCCTATTCCAATTTTACACACACACATTCTCGCTTATTATATTAGATTAACATATTTCAGCCTTGCTGATCTCTTCTAAAGGCTGAGAATTTATTACATACCACAGAAGTGAGCTGTTTGGTAGATCAATAGTGCTAAGCCATTACTAAGCATAGTTTAAATTTCGGTACTAAATTTCAAACGATATGGCCAGATTGTCTAGGAAAATCAACAATCCACCTTTGTTTACATTATATTTATCAAAATTGTTGTTGTTTTCATTGTTTTCCCTCGTAAATAACACTAAATAAAGTATATTATTGCTATATTCAAGAAATTGTTGTCACAAGGAGGAATTCATCAAAAATAATTCAAAGGAGTCGCCAACCTTCCAAGCATCCAAAGTAATACATGTCTCCCTGTATATAGATCTAGTATGATGACCACACGTTGGCTCTGAACTAGTTAGGGAGCTCATTTGGTAACGTTAAACATGATAGACATACTAGAACTGTTAAATTTTTTCATACGTTGTACACAAACAAGAGAACACGAAAAAGACTTAATGCAAGCAAGAATGTAGAATGTTCCACGATTTTTTGGGTGCCATTTTTATTTTTTCTCTTCACTATTGATAATTAATGCAACATCATCTTGTTATCAAGATCATAAAGTTCTCATCTTAGCTTAGTATTGATCGAAACCTGCAAAATAAATATAACAGCTCCACGTTAAACAAAACAGTATTTGATAGCTCCGACATCGAAATCTAAAGTTCTCTGCAACGTCTTTTTGCACCGGCAATGGATTCCTTAAGTTTTGTCACGTAAACATTTAATCTTTCTTTTGATCAGAAAACGTAACAGGAGGTCTCTAGATAGACATGCGATCCATAAAAACATTTTTGCGAATATTTCAATTTGTCATTTATCGCAAGGGACTACTTTTGCGAAAAACCTGCAGAGCCTGAAAACACGTTTTGTTACTATCTTTGATGCTTGTAATGAACATGTGCATATTCTGAATCATCATTTTTATTCGTCCAAAACGCGACGAAATGTTTTGGTGTCACGCCAACTGGATCTACTATGACAGTACTAACATTTTGATTAGACTATTTAAGCATATCTTTCGATACCGGAGAACGTGTCGATGGAGGTGAGTTGACTTGAACCAAGCTATTTATGCCGAAACAATTCCAAGTGCTGTCCACCTACTGCCAATTATCTTCATCCCTCGTTGCGTTTGCATATGTAATGATATCACCGAAGCACGCCGAAAGAGGCAAAGATAAAAAGGACATGCGTTCACGCGACTTGAGATATCAGAGAGATGGTTTCCGAAACGGTCGAAAGGCAGGACTTTCAACAGGAAAACAATTGTAATGGAAGAGTAGATTTGTATTATGAGGCTCCCTTGGAAAAAAAAGTTGTTTGGTATTTTGATATTCAACCCGTAGTTCAATATGTAAAGTTAACAGCAAAAAATTGACATTTTGCGACAAAAAGTTTTTGCGAATTTTTGAGCTCTACATGTTAAAATGCAGAGACTGACGTTAAAATGACTGACAAATTGCAAAACTCCCAAAATCTTTCTCCCTTAAAGTAGCACTATTTTAGCCAATCGATGACGACGAATCACTGACTTTGTATTATGGGTGAGTTATTAACTCCTTAGCATACATTGAAGTTATGCACTTTTGCTACTTTAGATTGTGCACGGCGCTAGTGGCGATTACGCTTAAGGTACAAGGTCTTTCCACTGACATTTTCGATTCTGTACTAGCAAGAACAGGAAAAGCATGATAACCTCATAAAACTGTAAATGATGTCAAGAACCTTTCCTATTTTTTTCTCCATGAAAAATTTTCAATTTTACAGGTTTGACCATTGACCATGTACAAGAGACTTGTTACTGTAGGCATAGCGCATTCTAAGACAGGCAGTTCTTCCTGACGTCACCAATGGCCCTTTTCGGAATCCAACCTTTACCCGGTTGATAGCAAGAACTTTACTTTGTCCAGCATAACACGACAACCAGTACATTGAATAATCAAAAAGTTTGTTGGTGGTAAAAAATAATAAAATTGCACGAAATAGCGAAAACATTTTAGTACTGAAAAGCCTTTTTCGCCTGACACACCTCAGTGTACAAAATCGTCAGAATTCAGATAGAAAGAAAACAGTAAAACGTACACCAAACTGTGTTTTGAAAGTAGCCAGTCAGAGGTCTGACTACTAGACTGGTTTTGTTTTAACCAATCAGTGTCCGTGGAACTAAATGGTTAGCCGAAAAGGCCAAATGAAAAGACAAATTGTGGCTATCGAGACTCCGGGTGCAAATCTTATGCGGTTTAGAAATATAAAAACCCAGGCAAAAATTCTAATAGTCAAAGACATCTCGAGTCAAAAAAATAATATTTGCCATCGAGAGGAGAGGATTTAAAAATATCAAGTTTGAAAAGATACTAGCGAAAGGTGAAAATGTCACCACTGGGATTCGAACTCGGGCATTGACATTTTCTCTTTTCTATAGTATCTTTTCAAACTTAATATTTTCAAATCCTCTCTTTTCAATTGCACTTCGTAACTTTCGATGGGCTGTGGATAGCGCGTTTGGCTGGATTGCAGTCTTTCATGGCTAAGTAATAAGGCACCGAGAGGTTGGTCTCAAAAATGGCGTACAGCTGGTCGTCGATGCCCACCGGTGGAGTATTGGGAGTTAGTGTGGCTACTACAGAAAAGTGAACTTTAATCCGAGGTGCACCATAGTTAAGTTGGCGGAGCTACAAACCGACCTTATGTGAGTCACGGGTTCAAATCCCGGTGGAGACATTTTTACTTTTCGCCAGTATCTCTTCAAACTTAAAATGAATTGACGAAGCTTAAGGAAGAATAGAAAAGGAATGAAAAGTTTCTCGGCAAAGATTTTAAGCCTGGCTGTACTTTTCATAACTAATCTGTGTTGCATTGTAAATTAGATAAACAGCCATGAGAGCAATCGTCATCATTACGTTGTTATAACTTCAGTTGGTTTCCTTCGATAATTTTAACTCCTGTCACCCCTAAACAGCATCATTTGTCATTTTTTCCTTCCCAACTACTGAAAAGCAATGCCCATAAAGTATCATATTAGAAGATTTTAACAAATCAACTACGGATACATCATTCCTCTCAGGCTTAGTTAATCGAAGGTTTTTCCACGACATCAAAGTAGTTCCTTACACAAACGTTTTCTTCGGTCTGGTAACATTTGTTTTGGGTACAGAAAATATGACGATGAAACCGTTGTCAGAGGGAGGATGGTTTTGTCAACAGAAATTATCAGAATAACAGTAACCAACAAGGAACGAAAAGTGACCGAAGTAGAAATACAATAACATTAAAAAAATAACTAAGTCTTCACAATATGCAGTAATAGGAAACGATACCTCAGGTGAATGTGAAATAGCTAGTTTAGGTATTTTCATTACGCAGTGAAGTCACATCGGCGCGATGGCTCAATGGTTCCGTCTGCAGCTTTGAGTGCAGATGGTTCTAGATTCAAATCCCACTTAGGGCGATTTGAAAATTCGCCTGTTACATCTATTTGTAAACTGAGCCATCAAGCAGGCCGCCACCCCAGTGAGTCATTCTTCCGAGGTCGGCAAATGGAAACCAGTTAATACTGGAGTCAAATTGTGGAAAAACCAGGAAGAGGAGTGGCGCTCCTCTCTGCCTTCGGGCAGAAGCCATATGAAAAGGGAGCCTACGGGTCGCCCTCGACTGCAGTCGAACAACTTGAAATCGATTTGATAACTCACATTGCGTTACATAGGGCCTACCCAGTGGTAATGTGAGATGGTTGAGTAACATTTGCTTGAAGATAAACAAAGTTGAGACAATGTCCTTGTCTTCTAGGAAGACATACATCTATATTGTAAACGTAGCTCATTTCCTTAACAGGCCTACCTCTTAATGAGTAATTTTCAGTCTCTTTAATGACGTAATACTGCAAATTACACCTATCAAAATGTACCTGAACTGTAAACATGCGATGTTCAAGTAAAACGGAAAAGGAAGAAGATCTCCAAATTTTTGAAAGCATCAGTTTTTAAGAAGATAAAGGAAACAATAACATCATTTCAAACTAGTGTCAAGAAAGCTACTAATGTTCATTGTTCCTCTTTACTTTGTTATCATAACAAAAGAAATGGAAAGCATGGGAGTTAACTTCTGTTTACAGAATTTTTTTTAAAAAAATACATTTAGGCCGTTATTAGAAACAACAATGGTTTACTTCGTGTTTTGCCTACTCTTTTCTCCGAGGATTTGTCTTTATAGAATAAGAATAGAAGAAGAAGTTAATATTTCAAGTATGATGTTATTAGGATTCTCAAAAGAATCTGTCGTCATTATAAGCATGAGATGGCACAGATTATCACGTACACGATCCATTTCATCATGCTTTGCAACGACAAAATATAACGTCACCACAAGTGTCATTTAGGATACGCTAACCTACATCCAAGAAACCTCTTAGTGAAAACTACGTTCCTGAGAGATTCATTCATCTCACTAATTCATGGCAATAAAAGTCAACTAAGTAATACGTTCTGGATTTTTAAGGGTGTTTTGTCATAGTGCTTGGTTTACACAACTTTTATCTTCTTGACGTTTAAGTCTTCTATCTGTTGTGCTTTCTCATCTATTGACAGCTCTCCCTCTATTGTACTGCTTTTGTCTGAGAATCATTAGCAGTGATTGTTTCATGGTAGTTTGGCTCTTGCGACGTCAGACACTTAAGTATCAGGCCCGTAGCAGTGGCGGGTACGGGCATTGCCTCCCTAACGGTCAGGTTTGTAGGGGCATTGACCCCATGAGGAAATATCCGAGCGATTATTTGTTTCAAAGTCAATGTCCGATTGTTACTGGACTTCAGGTAATCGATTTTAAATCGATTATGTATTCGATTACAGGGACATCTATTAGTTGCCTCTTGCGTAATAGAAGTTATTACCAAATACAGGAACTGTGCTTCCCCTGCAATATGTTGCCAGCTACGTGCCTGTTACGTATCTCTACATCTGTACATTCCTGATAGGTATAGAGGAAGTAACAATAGCTAATATATGATGATAGGATATTTGAAACGCACCAGAGAACAGGAGATCGAGTTAACGGTGTGAAGAATTAGCTAGAAGGAAAGAAGAAGTTGCTTGCTAGTGCCCATATCCTAAACTGTAACGTCATTCATTGTTATTATTTATTCCCCCTTCACTAATACCTAGTAAGTGTTCTGCTTTGAACGATTATGATCTATCCAAAGTAAATCGGGCAGATAGAAATCTTAGTCTGATGATAAATATTGAACCCAGCAAAGAAAGCGTTGGAAGACCATAGTGGGAAAAATCATTCCAAAGTCGATAAACGCATATAGATTTTTGCTGAGCTTTCTATGTCTCACATTATTTTTTAAAGAAGAACAGAAATACAAAACTTAGCAAACTTTAAGCAAAAAGCGCAATACAATACAACACTATAGAAAACGTAATATTCCCAACGGGAGGATATCAAGTGCTAAAAGAGACACAGAGGGAAAGAGCTTTGCGTTAAGTTAAGAGAGGTGAGAGTCTAGACCAAAGAAGACTTTCTTTGAGTAACAAGCAGATTGTGATCTGTGTTCCAACTGCAATTTCTTCGAAGCCATTGGACAGCCCGAACATATATCTAAAGGCAAAATGAATACCTTAACAGCCACAACGTATGTAATGTTGTGCGATCAATCCTGTGAGTTACCATTTTATGTGGAGTGTGAAGAAGTAGAAACGATGTATCAACAAGGGAAAAAAGCATGAGCAAAAATATTTATCGGAATATTTCAAGCTGTTTACTAACAAGAATCTATCCAGAGTTCTAACTTTTACCTTTTATATACCTTTTGATTGCACAGGCCCCTTTTTTAATTGCACGTTTCAGGCGATGAAATAAAAATCCTAACAGTGTTTATTGGTAAAGAAGAGAGTACACTATATTTCAGTGTTAAATTGTTTGCTATTTCGTGCTGTTTTATTGTTTTGTACCACCAACAGACTATTTGACTATATTATCTGTACAAACGCATGTAAGAACTGTCTAGTAGCCTACTTAACGCCCTAACTCAGGTACGTTTTGTGTCTAGCAAAAACAACCACTTTATTTCCTTTGAAACAGTTAGGTGAGATTTCTTGGCCCTTCTGTTTATGGCAGGGATGGTGACAAAATGTCATCCCTTACCTTCTTATCAACCTTTCCAGAGATTACATTTAAATGCACCCTGCTGATAGATTACTAAATTTCTAATATCCATCAATTAATCTTACATAACTCAAGATGATCAGCATTAATTTTATTGATTGACTTAATGCGAGGTCTTCGAAAGGGAGATTGTTTACTTTTAGTACGTAGAGAAGAAGAGTAATGCAACTTCATCACGTAACCAGACTTAGCTGAATTTGAACTGCGGCATTACAGGACCATATCAACATCTAATCGTAGCCCTGTGACTCCTCTGTGACGTGACAGTCGATGCAGCAGATGTTATTGGTATTCTTTTACGCACAATTTAAACTCGAACGTTCTCGGTCACCCCATACATGATATTAGACCTTCGGAGGTGATTTAATTGAGCTGATAGGGAGCTCCTCTAGCAAGCAGAAGGTCAATTGTTTGGGTCCATCCTCGGACGTCCATCTGAAACATTCTATTACCAAAACATCAGGAAAATTGGTACTTGCCATTAGCTAGGAAAGAATACAGACGGAGAGGAAGCGAACTGACCACCCTTCCTCACCATGCCGTGGCTCAGAAGATGCAACTCTCGACCATATCACATCCTCTACGCTCTGTAACAGGCTATGGGGATACCTGTACTACGATTTTTCAGGGGCATATTGACTAAATATGCCATGAGTGTCCAGGAAGGGGTCAACACGACGTTAAATCTTTGAGAATGCAATAAGGATGAGATCGTAGGAGGAATACAAGTTCCCCAAGCGACATTTTGCCGAGATGACTCGTCATCGTGAAGGATCGTGGAACACCAGTAGAAAACTTTCGACTAACCAGAGATTGTGAAACACATAATCTCATAATCTATGGACTAACATTGCTGGTAATTAGCGCTTTTCAGGGGGACATTTAACCCCTTATCCCATCTCGTTAAGACCCATGATCCATGAAGCCTACTGTTAAGCAGTAATACATACAAATACTGCACTTCTTTCTTTTAACACATAAGTATTGTCAAAGTTGTCATTCTACGCCTTAACATTTTCCTGGCATCGTGTATCTGGCAAGATGACTAGTTTTTACTTTTACGTCATCATGTTAAAGAGAATCATTTCCCTTGTTCATTTCCCGGCAAGCCCAATATTGAAGACATCGCTTTGTAATGTAAGCACTAGTGTTTAATAATCATCACGAAATAACAGGAATTCCCACCGCTTCCATAAAGGTAGTAAGCACATCTTTTACGTAACCTGGGCAAGCGGGGTAGAATGAAGTATGTCTAATCTGTAGGGAATGGATATGTTAGGATGATCAAGAGAACTAAAAGAATGCAATATTTATCTTCGACGTGAATTATAAAATGTTTAATGACGTAGTAACTATTGTCTATATCTTCATGTTGTTTATTAAGTACATCCTTCATTACGTAATTTGCGTGTTTCCTTTCTTACACATTTCCGATTGATTTCTGATCAGACAAAAGCTTTCTTAATCCAGATCTATATCAATGTGACAACTTTGGAACAAAAACGCTACCAACTGCCCATGAGCGAAAACCCAAAACGTTACAAGCTTCTATTGTTTACAGAAACCTAAATAATTACCAATGGGCAGGGATACACTTCGACTAATCAAGGGCATTGGAAGCCCCTATCAAACACACAGCTGATTATTCGTAGATAGGTAACAAAATAATTTATTTCCATTTTAGCAAGGGTGCGGTAAAGTAAGATTGTAAAACTCGTCTAATTCCTCTGGATCCTTTACAGCTACGTGTCTGCTTCGCATACTTAGTCATTCTAAAAGGAATGACAGTTTATATTTTTGAACATTTTCTAAGATAAAAAACAACATGGCAAACTACAAATAATTTATGACATTGAAACAACGCATATTTCAAGAACAAGAATTTTACGGATGCTTGGAAACTATTCACGGATGCTAACAAATAATGTACGACAGATTTCTTGAGGGGAAAGTAAAGCTGTGTAAAGAAGAAAGTTTCTCCAACACTATAATTCTGGCCATAAAAAGTCTCGTTCAAAACAACAAAAACTGACCTTTCTAAGCAATATAGTTATTCAATAGGCTTCAGATAGATTAAGAGGTTGGATAGCGATTTTGTCATGGTTAAGCCACAACCAAGGAAAGAGGTTGTTCTTCAGCGTGAAGCTGGTTGTTTTGTCCAAGAATGGAGGATTGGGAACTAATGGTTCATGAAGAGAGGGTCAATTATCACGTGAATGAGATCACCTTGGTTTAGTTGGTAGAGCCATACACACTGCTTACTTTTCGGATACTCATTTTGTGAAGATTGGGAGGTCCTTGGCAACTGTAGGTCCTTGCCTGAGTAAGGCACTGTCAACGAAAGGGGGACCGATAAATGGTGACCCGATTTTCTTAATAAATATCCACTACTCTTCTGTACAAAGAAATAACGATGTTGTTGCTCCCTTGCAGCAGGTCTAAGTTGAATCAAGTGGTGCAGTTATTTTCTAGTAACTTTAGCCATTTATAGGGATAGAGGGACATTTGGATTACTTCCTTTAAATGCGCAAACAGTTTCGAAGTTACCCAAACCATTCATCATCGATCATTTGATTGCAAGCTAACACTCAAGAATACGTTTCAGTTACCGTATTTCCTCGAAAATAAGCCGATTCAAAAATAGGCCGAAAAAGTTCATTTTAGAAAAAAAAATATGCCGCGGCTTATTTTCGAGGAAATGAAGTACACGAAGCAGAACCAAGGGGCAAGCATGCGTAGAAAGAGCCAACATGGTTTCAGATAGATATCGATAACTTAAAATTTAAAGATCAGGCACTCGGTAAGGACATTTCAACGTTTATTGTGTTAACATTTATTAAGAGCGTGCAATAAAGGTCAGTCGCATTTAGGAGGACATACTGTAGCAAGGACCTTCGTTTCTAGAAAGAATTTGTTCTTTGAGGGGCTAGCTTCTGACGAGCATACGAGCACGAGAGCACGAAACTTAAAAAGAAAGTTGTCCTTTGTGCTTCCCCTGAATTAATGGCAGACACTGCCCAAAAACTGACCATATCTATTACTTATATGGGACAGGAGGCAAAGATTATTCATTGAATGCCAGAAATTCCAAATATAGCTAGTCTTTACTGTTTGCATCTTTAGCAACCTTCAGAGGCATGTTTTTTGTTACTGGTTCGTTGGCTTTAATGATTTGGATCTAAAATGTTTATTGAACATTGCAGTTTTGGTCAACATAAAAGCTGACCTGAAGTAGGGTGGGACCTAACTAAAAAGCAAAATATGCTCCCGAGGCGTATTGAACTCTCAGGTACGTTTTGAAGTAATGTCTTGCTCTTGTGGTTCAGAGAAAGTGTATTGGGAAATAAGTTCGGATCCTATTCTAATTTTCATCCCCACTGATAAGGAAGAGGTTCAAAAAGTGACAGGGATCTCCAAGCCCACCCGTAAGCATAACAGCCTAACAACGTTTCACCTGACATTACTATTTTCTGCTCCTCATTGATAATTGACAGGAATCCTTGCTTTGCAAATCCAGTAGAAGATGCTTACCTACACAAGTAGGTTTAAATGATGTTTGATGCTTGTCCTTGACAAGACCGTGGAATAATTTTAATAAGAAACTAGAAAAATTGAAGCTACGTCAACAACGGTATTTGACCCCATGATCCATGCATTTGCGTCGTGCTCTCTCCTAACTGAGTTAGGTGAACCCCGCCAATAGCATACTCGATTTCTCTAGTCGCCACATTAGTTACCAATACTCTATCGGAGGACATTGGCATCCATCTGTACGCAATTTTGGAGACCAGTCTCCCCGGCTCTGGTGGAGTGCATGAAAATGGCGTTGGGACATCCGAACGAGAAAACGTCTTGGAGTTTATAATCGATAGCAAGATGATATGATCAATGACAACACAGAGTACAAAATTATTATAACATGAAAATAAATCAAAATGTATATTAAGTAACTTTAGAAGTGCATTATTAATCTGTCTTAATCATCATCAACCAAGTCACTGAGTTCTTCATATGAAAGTTGATACTCTAATGTAATCTGTTATTGCAACTTTGTGGAACAGTGCGTCACAGATCAAATTACTTTTACCGATATAAAATTTAACAAAAAAATATATCGTGGTGCCTTGATTAGAGGTGCCTCAAAATGTAGAGCGACAAATTTTATTTTCTTTGTGATAGGCTGTACTATGTGTGAAGTGCGGGCTATGCCCCTTTAAACGTTATAATTTAACTTTTAGCCTAATATGTTAAACTTTAAGAGCAAATTTAAACTACAGAAGCCATGCCTAGACCATGCAACTTTTGAGGCGGTCTTTGATTATAAGTGCACTCTTGGGTGTACACCAACCTCACGATTTCCGACCAGCGTCATTAGGAGGAACGATGACGTTGTAACTACATCAGGGCCGGAACTTGCAAGGAGGTCCTAGAACTTAGTAAATTGGTCTTATCTCCAAGCAGTTGCCCACATGCCCTTAGTTCAGTTTCTTGAGGACCCCTATCTATTTCCAGCCAGATAACCTTTCTGGCTAGCGACGGCCCTTATTAGCAGCATTATTCCTCCTTCCTTCAATAGGTTTTACCCTTGATAGGTTCCTTAGATGTAAGTCTTCACACATATTTCCAGTGCTATCATGTTACTCGCTTATCTGCACCTTTATCACTCTAACGGGAATTTGTCTCTAATTTGTCTTTAGCGGGGAGTGTTTTTATACTTCATGAAACAAAGGTAACATGTACTTTGAAGTAAGTGTAAAAGGGATGAGATACTTTGCGTATATTGCTCATCATGAATTAAAAGCTACCTCGAGGACATTGAAATATGAATATATAAAATCAGTTATAGCTAATCAAAAGCAAAGCGATTTCTTGCTTTATCTTAGCCGGAAGCATCATAAACAGCTAATATCACCCAGCTTTTATTTTCTAAACGAAGAAATGGAGAATTCGTGGCGGACCTTTCCGCCCTATTTTTACTTCTGGGGACTAGTATTCGAGACCACATTTTTTCGGAGTTGGAAAGCAAGGGAAGCTCGATCAAGTCTTTTTTAGAGATCAGTGCCTACAATCCGAAATCTGCAATATGTTCAAAATGCAGCAGCAGCAGTTGTCGTCAGGAAGAGTACATTTGACTATGTTACGCCAATTTTGCAGAATTTACACCGCTTACGTATAAACTATAAATCCTTTTAATAGCTTTTAAATTTTTGTATTGCTTAGAGCCTCATTTTGTAAGAAATGTAACTTTCCAGAGGTTATTGGTCTTCATACATATGCATTTCGTCTGGAAACTTCATTAAAAGTAGTTTTTAGTAACAAAGACAAGAAATAAGACTATTTATTAGATCTTTAGCCGAACAATGTACTTGTTTCCAGTTCCATCACCACTGAACAACACATCGAAACAAACAATGTCATAAATGCAGCTAAAACACCTTATCTGCACCTTTTAATATCTCACGTGATTTTTGTATTATGCTGTTCGATCGTTTATGATAGCATTTGTGTCCGCGGATTCTTTGGCATCGATCTACTATAGCTTTGTCCTTTGTCGTCGACTGAAATAGCTGGAGTTTGTGCCATCGACCTGATAATATATAATCATCCATCACCAATAATAAGTGACTGGATTCCTTGCTGTTGAATTTACAGAGCCCAAATCCTTTGTTTGTCCAACCTTCTAAAGGATTCTTGTCGTTCGCTATTGTCGTTCCTGGATGAAGGTGCACGTCCTTTGAGGTGGTAGGAAACGTCATTGAATCTCATTTTTGTTTTACTATTGACAAATAAGGGTAGACAAAAAACTGAATTACAGATCTGTTTGTTGTGCTTGGTTTTTCTGCCACAGTCATTGCTATAAAGGTTCCATCGAATTGCCTTATCGGCATTGCAAGCGACAAGTTTATGACGATAATGTCGACTGGAATCGCTAACTGCAATAACTTTCGACCATTAGGCATGCGCGCTCAGACTACCAGGCGAAGATGTAAGCTCTACATTGGACGGCTTAAGTATGAGATTGGCTGGTAAATAGAATTTGTGAAGGGTTTTGAGTTATTAAAGTTGTGATTTCGTCCACATCCTCATCTAGTAGAGAAGAAGTATCACTATTCTTCTAAATTTCTTAATTTTCCAACTTTTCCATGATTTTACCCTCAATTTATAGCGTTAAATCCTGATGAGATATTATACAGCAAATACTTTTAAACCTAAATCAAGGGTTGAAAATGTCGCTGGCTTAAAAGAAAAGAAGTGAAATGGAATTTAGGAATGCTCCTAAATTTTTGTACGTACCGATTTTTCTTCAGTCTCAGCTACAACGTCTCTGTAAGTTACCTAATAAGTTAAAGAGACACATTTATCATCGATGTACTCAAAGGAAGTGAAAACAAATATTGCATTTAAGACCCATCTAAGAGGTACGATCGTTTAAATCTGCAAAGAGGTAACACTGCAAATTTTGCTCAGTTCATAAGATTCTGAATTGCTTCAAACATTAAAAGGATAGCTCTGATCCTCTTATGTTCAGCTAAATCTCCCATCTCCCATAAAACCAAAAATTTGTCCATCTAAATCAGTGTCGTAACCACTAAATATTTATTTGGGGGTCTAAAACGATTTTGACCCAAATGATTTCAATGTTCCAAGGACTTAGCCATGACAAGACATCAACTCTGTTAAAATTTTCAATCGTCGCGCAAATTGTTGGAGGGGTTATAGCTCCCCAGCTCCCCAGTGGTTACGGCACTGTAAAACTATAATCCTGGCTATATGACTACCTTATCATGCATAATCTGTGTCCCCTACCCTTGCCCAAAATAGAACTTGGTTCCAATACTTGCAATATATATGAACAAATGCAGACGTATATTGGAATGAATCCTCTGACAATCGAATCAGGGCACACGTTAAAATGTCAGAAGTCAGCATATGAAGTAGCGTAACCGTCCTCAGATAAAAAACAACAAGAAAGTTGGCCATGTCAGATTTGCAAATCAAGTTCTCAGATTTTGTTGTCTTGGGGACGCGTGCATCAAAGACATGATTCAAATCTTGACTGACGTAATCAACCATTGCAGAAACATAGCTAATATTTAGCAAAAAAATGTCCACGTTTGTCAAACAATTTACATTATAATGAGTAGTATGTTTTACTTACAGAATAGTTTGGGTTTTCTATCACAATTGAAATGGGAAATTATTGATAAACATCACTTTTGGACCTCAGAACATCATCCTTAATGACTGAAACCGTTTAGTTAGCCGTTGTTGTATTCAACCACCTTTTTGTCATGATGATGCAGTGACGCATCATGTACCTTATGACAGAGCACTCATCAGGTACCAAGCCAATGTGGGCATGGGGTCAATGTTCCCCAGTGTTTACAAATGCTTTATCAAAAACGTTTGAAACAAAGTACGATAGTCACTAACTATAGCTCAAAATTAGGTTAAATGCCCCCTCCCAAAACAATTGGCTGGCTGAACGACAAGCATCCACACTTTTTTGCAGCTTATGGAAAATACTTTCTTAGTAGATAGTAAGGTTTACGACAAATTAGCAGTCCAGGAAGATAATGAGTATGGCAAATTCTGTTCAAAAAACCAAGAATTTTTGTAAACTGCTTGCTTTACTGAACATTCTGTGGCGTAAAAAAGATCGTAATTATCTAAAAATCGTTGCGTCGCTTTCCGTATCAAACCATAGTGAAATAACCATGGCAAGTATATTAAAGATATGTACAGTGACATTGTTCGACGATAAATTGGCATCTTGTAGAGATCGTACAGGAGTGCAACAAGGTTACCTACTTTCACCACTGCTGCTAAAAGGCTAGGTGGAAGCTTTAAGCAGGAAGTGGAATCTGAGGGCCTTTTGGTATTTTTCAATTTGATGACATTGTAACGGGATAAATGCACAGGATGAAGACCCTAGCAGAAGAAGGGCTGTCTAACGTTGAGGAGTAGGAGATAGAAATGGATGCATAAATGACATTGCAGGTGTGAGGAGTGTTAGGTAGCAGTTAGAGAAATCACTGGTAATTATTTACCAAATACACAGGGCATGCAGACATAAGAGAGAACAAGTTATAAGGTCAATGGAGTAGGGTATCACTTTGGACCAGGTTTGCTGCAAAAATAGTTTTGCTACAATTCCCTTATCAGGCCAGGTACATCTATAGGAGTACTGTTTTTTCTTTGAAAGACTATCTCCACTGCAAACCTGTCTATGGTGTTTTTGTAATACATACGTCACTAGTGCCAGTCCTCTACATGTAAATAAGTATTAAACAAGGAAGTGTAAAGGAGTTTTGTATGAAGAGGAGTTGAGAGGTCTTAAGACGTTCTTTGGATTAATAATAATATACAGGAGTTCTCGTATATAGAACTCAGTGAAAGCAACTACTCTGGTTAGTGAGTACGCCACTTCTTCAGCGCATACACTACACTATCCTTCTATCTTTCTCGATAAACCTAGAAATAACATCATCATAACAGGATGCCCCACGCATAAGCAATGGAGTATCTCCCCCTCTGGGTCGATTCATTCGATTTTTGATATTTGGTAGATATTTGCACCTAAGTTGTACTGCCTCCCTATGATTCTATTGTTTTCAATGACCTTTGGCGTCGTAGCACACCTTGCCTCAACAGAAGCTGTACAGAGACTTCTTTCAGCACAGAAGAGCAACTTGGCGTGTTATTTCTATACAGTCTTGTGACAGAACAGTGAGATGGGGATATTTAGTGGCCTTTGGGTTTGAAAAGAATTTACTAAATGAGGGGAATAGCAAATTGATTAACATACTACTACACTTAGATTTGATGTAATGAAGAAACTAGTAGATAATTAGAAACATACAAATATTTTTGATTCTATATTGATGAGCGTGCGGCGCATGCCTAGCACAGCTGGAGAATACGCCTCTGTGGTGTTTGGGTGTGTTTTAACTCGTTTTAAACAATAGAAAATTATCATCTTAATCTATTGAAAGCGTCCCATTCCATTTCTTTGGTGGCATACCCAATTTTGAGCGTAGCCTAGTGCCCAGTGAGCAATGCCCTGGGAAGCGAATACATCTACAGATGTAGTCTCCCGACCACTCCACAACCGATAGTCCTTATATCGGGCGGGGCGTGATTCGAACAGGCAACCTCTGGCATGTGAGTCCGACTCCTTAACCACTAGACCACGGCGGCTCTCCCCTTTCAATACAAAAACTAATAAACACTAACTTGAAATGTTTCCTTTATAGATTAACGAACCAATACTTTTGAAATTTATGTAAGTAACAGACTACAGATATTCAAAGTATGTTTATTGAGGTGAAAGAGAAACAGAGAACCAATAGAGAGTTTGCAAACGAAGGCGGGTGTTCTTAAAGAATTAAACTTAGTTACAACCCAAGCACACATGAAATTTTGCTCCTACTCAACTAACCTGTACTACTGTAATGCGCATCTGATCATATTTGAATGTAACCTGCGCAATATAAGTATTTATTATGTCCGATTATACTCAGGCTGATGTCATGCCACTTAACTAACTGAAGGAGCGAGTCATAACAGATGACCAAGGGTCCCTCAAATTTATTTCACTCTTACATTTTAAATACCTTCCTTAACAATCTTGCAGTTCCCAATAATAATAATAATAATAATAATAATAATAACAATGGTAATAATAATGATAATAATAATAATAATAAGTGTGTGATTGTCGACGTTGCTATACCAGCCGACGTGCGAGTAGAGGAGAAGGAAAAGGTGGAGACGTATCAGGACCTGAAGAGGGAAGTGAGAAGGACTTGGAAAATGAAAAGTGTACAGGTGGTACCCGTGGTGATTGGAGCTCTTGGAAGTGTAACAAAAGGCTTCCCGAAAT
>JAAAKL020002676.1:0-25239 GCA_010016065.2 Carybdea cf. marsupialis auct. non (Linnaeus, 1758) | reverse complement strand
ACTACAGGTCTGGTATTTGAGGAAACAGCCTATTCCAGAGTTGCCTTTCGATATCTGGAGTTAAATCTTGCTATTTACAAAACATTTGATTGATGACGTTATCACATTCCCTCTGTATAGACAGGACAGGGTATATGCATGCTGCAGGTAATTTACAGATGGTCACATGTATATTTGTGTTCTTAATTATCTGTAAGGAACTTGCAGTTATGTCATTGGTATAAAACAGCTATTGCCTCTTCTGAACACAACAACGTATGAAGTAAACAATTGAAATATTCAGCAAAAACAAACACGCACATATACTATACCTTATTTCTTTTATTGAAAAATAAAACGTCAAATATTTACAGGGCCCCTGGTAAAATTTTTGGAAATCTGCTACTCAAGTGTTCTCCAGAGGTTGATTATTGCAAAGCAGCCTGGGAATTGAAAAATGATGTTTTGTGTGCTTGAAATAAAGATTGCATTTGTATTCTAATTTACTTACTTGAACAACCCCGCTTGACGTTTTGCATCAATAGACCTTTGCCTGAGTATAACATATAACTGTTTCAAATTGTTGACTACCTTAAATAGATTTAAATTCGCGTAATACTATTTTTCGAAGTACAATATGATGTACCTAACGATGTTGGATCAGCTCATGCCCTTTTCACTCGTCCCCCTTTTTTCTATTTATTCTGCAAACTGTGTTTCATTAATGCCTCGCTATGACATTGAACCTTTAAAATGAAGGGAATTGCTCTCATTTGCTTCCGTTTCTAGAAGAACAGTGTCGATATTAAAATAGAGTTTAGTTTTACCACTCAAACATGCACTTCATGATTTATCTCCTTATGATAACTCGATTCGGAAGACTAAAAAGTCATCCCTAATGACAGAATTTGAGTGCACGCTGACGCATGCTCCACAAAGTAAGATAGGCATTGCTATACCTGATGGTATGTTATATTGTAGTACAGTTTACCTTTTCAGCTGCCAAGCATATAACGCAAAATTACATGGTTGATTTTAACAATGGCAATAAAAATGGCAGACTATGATGTTGATTTGGCGTTCAACGCATACAAATCAGCTCCCATTACAGATGTAGAAGTTAAGTCTCGTAGTGATGGATATGAAAAGGAGATTAGAGAGCAAACATAATAAACACAAATGATTTGAAGAAGCTGCCTTTTCACCTCACGTTAATAAGAGCTTACCCTATTCCTCCTTCTCGAGCATACACAAAACTACTCTACCAGACTAATCCGCATTAAAAAGTTTATTGTACTTTCGGTTATACATACTTCAGTGAAGATCATGTTTATTCAACTAGTGAAGTTCTTGCGTAAACTCACAAACAATCTGATTGTAAGACTGAGTCGTTATCAAACCTAATAACACGAATATTCTGGTCCTATAGCATGCTGGATAATCAGAATACAGTTGTTTCCAGCTCTGGTTTGATTTTCTGGCGTTGCATCAGATCATAGTAGAAGGTACATCAACGTCTGGTATCATCAGTTAATTTAAAAACTCAAGTGCAGAGTTTACAATCATTACATGCCTTTGTAGGTTAAGACAGCCAGTCGTCGTCGGAAAGACAACAGCCAGTGCTTTTGCAGAGAGTAAGGAAGTAACTGATGCCAAAAAAATACTGTATGGCCGTACTTAATGTATTGCTAAAACTTAAATGATACAAGCGAGGTAGGCGTACGATGTCAATGCTTAGCTGTGAGGTGGTCCATCTGAATCACTGAAAAATGTCAAATGCATCGATCGCATCACCTCCGCGCTATACACAAATTTGTTGTTAAAGCATACTAAACGGGGCAAATTCTATAGCCGTTTCATAGAAAGATGCCACTAGTGCGATCCAGTAGGCAGTAGTAGGTTTCTCTCCAGTAGATCACGTTTGGACCATAATTTAAGATCATAAAACGTACATCAGACTGTTTCAGTTGGGATGTTAGATAGATGAAGATGTGATACCAATATAGATGCGTAACTTTGCTACAATTTTGAAATTACATGAAACGCTACGTTGATTATTCTAAATAAATACTTACTTACTTCTTTCTTCGGCCGAGCTTTCACTCGCTTTGATTCCGCACGTCTTCTCCAACTCTCTCTCTCCATCATAGCCGTTCTAAGTTCTTCAACACTCATCAGGCCAGTGTCGTTTATAAATAGCATTCCCTACGAATCGCCCTTTCTAACTAGTATTGTGTTGGTCACACCAAAACAGTCTTAGATTCACAGATATTTGTACCATGGCCCCTAAGCAAGCCTTTGAGACCACAGTTATCGTAGACAGCAACTGATGAGATAATTAGATAGGAGGGGTGACACTGTTACCCCACGATTCACTCACTACATTTAGCAATTAAGACTGCAATTTATACAGTCAGATCAAAAGAAACTTTCGGCTAATAAAAACGTTTGATAACGATTGTTGAACTCCTTAACGTCAGAGGCCGAACAAACTAGCAAATGCGGAGGGAAAGTGATGACGTCAGAAATCAAAAGCTTTAGAAATAGTTCAATTTAACTCCAGATATAGAAAGTCAAGCTTGGAATAGGCTGTTTCCTACAGTAGCAGACGCATAGTGTATATAGTGTTTAAACTAGAGTCGTTTGAATCTCAAAAATCTCTGGTCAAAACTCTGTTAATATCCCTTGGTTCCTTAAGTTAGGAACCAGCATTAAACAATAGGGTTTTGTTAGAGAGATTCAAAACCTTGAAACATGATATCCCAGTGTTGGGTAAAGGGCATCTCTCTCGATTTTGGCCATTGGCGCTTTCACTAATACGATAACATGAAAATTGTTTTTATCCCCTTAATTCAACAATGCTCAAAATCGTGACGTCACACTTTCCCCACAGGATTTGTTTTCATTTTGTGAAACAAAGGTTATCCGTTGTATTGCGCATATAGTCTTCCCCGAGAATGCGATGTACTAAATCAGCCCAGAAACGCCACAATTTGCTTTTTCCTGTAAGGAGTTCTGATAGAGGTGCTCCGATTAACGTTAAACTTTCTTCAGTTTACTCTTGATGTTGAACTCCAGACGTTATTATCACTATCAAAGAGAATTTTATGACCACATCCATTGAAGCGAATCAGTGCTTAGCGTCAATCCTATTTGCAACTCAGAATAATTATGATATACTTCAAAAAGAAACGGCAAGTTTCAAGGTCATTTCATTACTTAAGCTAATAATATTTCAAAACTTATTCATATCACTTCTATTTTATGTATTGAGTTAAGAAGACTACAAAGAGCGCTTATGCCACCATGTAACAAAAACTGTTATGACTTGGCCAGGAAAGCATGTCTGTATTGCAGTGGATCCGCATTATAATCAGCAATTCCAGTCAAGCAGCAGAAAATAGATTGTAACTATAAACTGTAGACTTTCAAGTCATCAGAAATTTGTCGCAGTTTGAAAGATCAGCTACTACCTTCAAATCAACATTTGAGAACACATGAATATGAAATGTACAAAATTGTAAGGCAACAACTCTTTAGTATATAGACTCGACAAGCAAAGCAGTTTAAGCCAGTTATTTAGCACTACGTGAGATAAAAGAAAAGTTGTTCGTCACTCCTTGACAAGATTACGTCAGATTGCACTTTGAACTTGTTCTTTTGTTCGCAAGTCAATATCTGGACATTTGGAGACTGATTGTATTCCCCTTGAGCAGATCTAAGTCGAAGAGTTACGTTGCTCTTCTTCTATTCAACCTCATTGGTTACTAATGGTATTATAGGATATTTCATTATCGCCTAACTGCTCCATGATAGCCACAGAACTGCGAAGGATATTCAAAACCAATTCAAGGTTAGACATGTTTTATGAAGGTGGATACCGCTAGCGCAGGTTTGATGCCAAGGCCTAGGAAGTTCTTTAAGTAAAGAGAGTAGACATATCTTTGTAAATTAGTGACCTTGAATATGATTCCTTAATGGAAGTTGCCAATAGGCTTGATATGACCAAGGGAGCCGACTAAATGAAATTTCCTTCAAATGATGGAGATGTTCTCGGAACCATGAAAACGATATTAATTTATAAAAGCAATGATTATATTACAAACAGTTTTGCTACAGAAGTAGCCTGAAGCATATTTCCTATCAAATAAAAAATAATATTGAATCTCACTTGATTTTGGAGCATATCTTAAACCCGAAGTTTATGTTACAATTACTACAACGTTGCTTCATTTACTTTCACTAGTAAGGTTCTTCTAAGATATCTTCTGCACGGAAAAGGTTTTCTTGTTAACCTTCTAATAGAGGGCTCAGGAGAAACGCCTTATTTATTAATTAATATATATATATATATATATATATATTTACTTTTCTTTTCTTTTTGTTATTATCGTTTATTATCTACGATTACTATATTCATGTTTATGTCTTTTATCATTTATACACACTTCCTGTCACTCATTTCATAAAAATGTCCTCCACTCTGTGACCTTGATCATATCTCTCTCATCGCTTATTTATCCAACCGCCATCGTAACTGGAATTCAAATTTTTGTCACGTGATCACCGTGTACATTAATAACGAACTCTTAAGCTCAGCATTGTAACAACTCTGAAGAAGGCTAGCTTGACTAGCTGAAATATAAGTTTATAAGTATATAATACATTAAAGTGATCCTCTGCCGTTCTAGACTGATTCGTGTTTTATATCGATTATACTTTAACGTCAGTCTTGTATCTTTTTGATCCGGAACTATATCAGGCATGGTTTAGTCGTTATGGGTCCATTCCGTTTTATTGACTTATTGATGATATCTATCTATCTATCTATTAAAAAATTTAAACTAATTTTTGCTATTTTAGATATGCCTCCATTAAAATGAATAAAATTAATGCAAATACATGATGGGGGAAATATCGGTGATTTTAACAATAAAAACTATCGCCTTCATCCTCGTATTTGTGTAACAGAATACTAATTAAACGATAGTCATGTAGTTGAAGTTCCCCCCAGCATGTGTTGCCGAAATATATCTTACAATCAACAGAGCCGATTAAAGTAAATATATGAAACTGATACTTTGGTTATATAAATTTTAAGAATAAACATTTAGTTTATTAAATAATGCAGATTCGAAAAATAAAGGATTGAAGGTATTGCGACTAACAAAGATCTAAATAATACTATCGATATGGATTCACCTTTTGGTATTTGGTTTTTCTTGACTTTCCTCGTAACAAAAAAAGCCATCTTCTCTTGTCATGCATTTTTTACCATTTGATGCTGGTTTCTTCGCCATCTTACTACTGGGAATTTCTTGATTTGAAATACATCCTTTCAGGTAGCTTTCGCAATATGTTTTAATAACTTATTGATGGCAGACAAAACCAATCATTGAATGCCAAAAATTGACATAGAAAATTACGACATTACACTTGACGAGACAACTTTTAGCAAACAACGGCGATCCTACTCCTGGTCAATTCCAGGCAGATTTGGAATGGAGAGTCAATCGTGATCTCAAGTTTTATAGTATAAGAAAACGTGCCTCTACTTTCTCTGACTCTCAGATGATAAAGTTTAGCCTTAGTAAGCATTATTAATCTGTCAGCAGCTAGTGAAAATCACTGTGTTGTTTTAGGATGTTTCTCTCACTCTGCTCTGTCCACAGCGCGGAAAATTATTGCGACATCGATGGAGACGATGCAGTTGAGCATAAAGGCTTTGCTATCTAATTAAATTAGTGTTGGAACGAGAGTCCAGCATCAGATTATCTGACTGTCTGAGCTCTAGTTCCCCACCAAATTATCAGAAGTCATGCAATATTTCTGTGACTTTATCTTGTTAATTGGAACATTTTAGTGAAACAAAACATTTTATTACATTGTTTATTATTAACAAAGTAATATTTCCCGATGAGAGAGTTTATCTTGCCATGAGTCGTAAAAATGCTCAACTCATTTTATGACAGGTTCTCTCACCAATAAAAGTAACTGAGTAGTCAGTATTATTGAACTTAAAATAATTTTCGTTCTTTCATCAATTGTGCACTGCCCGAAAATTCAATTTTGCTTGATTATGGGAAGCTGTAGCTCCGTGGCCCTTGCACCTGTGGATTTACTTTATTCTGAGTTCCAATAGCAGCAAAAAAGAGTTTTCAAAGACAAATTACATTTAATTGAGGGCATCGTTACAACTATACAATTCCAATCGAAACAATTCAATGTTATCATTAGCATGTTCTGGAATAAATAAACTTTTAAAAAGCCACTATTTCATCAGTTTTTCGTAGGGATACTGCGACTAAACTACCATTTACCTTCTTGAAAATTAGACCAACTTTTCTTTCTATTCCAGTCGTGGTATTTCACGAACGTCGTTCAACCCAATAGTGTCTGAAAAAGTGAGAACTGGGGTGAACTTTGTACAGTACTGAAGACGTACAGTGGCAATTTTCAGGGCCAATCGATTTGTTTGATAACATTTTCCTTATACAGAACTGCGCACCACCCAAATTTAACTTCTAAGCCAAATCACTTCTACAATAATCAAGTTTCTTAATTCTAACTCCTCCTCGTGAACATAGCCTTCGTGTGATAGCAATAAGAAGGACTAATCAAAATCTAGAACGCGTTTTAAAAACAGTATTTGGAGACAAAATAAATTAAAAATATAAGTTTCAAACGTGTAAACGTCGTTTTCTAAGGCTTACGCATCGATGTGTTTATTTGTACACCTTTTTGTGCGTCTCTGCAAACTATTTACTTTCTTAACATCCTACGAAAGTAAATCACAACTTCATCAGAATAAGACAATCAGCCGTCAAATGATGAGTTGACTAAGCTTTGACAGGCATTTAAAGGTCAAAATATTACGTCATTCCGCCTAAAAACACTAAATGCTGAATAATTGTGCAGTAGTCAAAATAGACAGTCCATAGTCCTAGGTCCCACTAGTCATTGAGGTCGTTGCAAGAGGGTCAACGTTGGACCCCCTCAAGGGGAGAGTTGATGAACTCGGCAAGGATATATTGATATCAAATTCTCTACGTTTTAATTCAGTTTCTTTTTATTAGAGTCACATCCTTGACCACGTCATCGTGTCACTACAGCAATAGATCATGCTTTTTAAAATGATTTTGAATTCAACAATTTACAAGTCTCTCGTTTCTCAGAGGGCAAGAAAAGGTAAGCACTGCTAAAGCGGTAACTTTGCAAAAACGTTTGGGAACTTGTACTCTGTATTTATAATCGATAAGGAGTAGAGGTAGTGTCAAATGCCTCTTAAAATCTGAAAGCTGCCATTCTTGTATGAAAACAAAAAAATTACTAATAAAGTAATAAAATAACAAACAAGACCTTTCTAAGGTGTGGACACAAATGCCTCCAGCTCATTAGTTAATATTTCGGATAGGTAAAAATGTTGATAAAAACCATGTATTTAAGTTAGTTCCTATTGGCTGTTTCTAGTTGGCGTCATAATTTTTACATTCCTATGTCTACAAGATCAAAGGGGCCTTGCGATTTATGTAAGTACAGCGTTTACCGCGTCGTCGTACATTTTGTGCGTCTGTAGGCTGACGTACTCACTTAAATGTGGACCAACGAAGTATATTTGGTGTTCTTATGACTTAAAGAGGAGAAAATAATGAACATCCTTGAAATCAAGAAGATAAATATGGAATCACAGAGACACGAATAAAGGAGTTCACCACGACTTGGTGATATTGATAAGTGCAGTGAACTCAAAATCGGTCGACATGCTAATGTTCTATGGCTGAGAAAGGCATATTTACCTTGAAAATCCTATAAACTTTATCAATAATAAAGCGCGCTGTAGTGAGACGTTGGGAGAGCAGAACATTTTTTAGAATAGAATGCAGCAGACAATTCATTCTGTTTGGTTGAAAAGCTTTTTTTCCGAATGACACTCATCAGAACCTACAACATCATTAATACACATCTAAGAAAATCAAACGGCTCGATAACTTAACAATGATTGGTTAATAAAACGGACGTACATGGAAACACAATTAGAACAAACGAACATCTAGGACAAAATCTTTTTGGCGGCATAAGTCTGGTTTAGAAAGTTTTATGTGTAGCGCTTCCAATACCCTAAGGTGATATCCAGATCTGGCTTGTTGTACAACATACCGGAAAAGGCTGGAATGGGAAAGGACATAATATAGACACTTTAAAGCCCGTATCGTTCAACAATTTCCAGTTAGCTCTTGATGTCTTTTCGTATGGAAACGGTTGAAGTGAAATATTGATATTAACACGGTGTCGTTTATAGCTTTCTGTAGATATTACATACTAGACTCAATCACCCAGGAAACAGATCAAATTCCTCTTTGAAATGCGATCATCCACACGACTCACACCCGGATACAGCCATGTAACTATGTGCATCTAAATCTAGAGGAAAGCTATCTTTTAAAGAGGATGTTCCAAGTCAAAAACCATTTTTATAATATCTGATTCACTTTTAATTCGTGACTGGAGGTTTCAAGGCTCTTTCTTTGACATCGTAGTTAATTTAGATGATTGATTTCTGTCACAACTATCACAGCTATGTACATTTACTTAAAAACATCCTTAAGTCAAAGGTTTACAGACGTAGCTAAATTCTATTGCTATTAGCCCTTCATAAAGGCTGTGTGAAATGTCTATGTATAAATTATAACGCGTTTAAGAGGTTTGCCGTTACAAGATTTCCCCTACTTTTATCTTGAATATTTCTTCTTTGATTACTTCACAGTCTAAGTTTATACTTTCAGAATTCGTATTCTCGATTAACCTTGTTTGAGAAAGGGTTCCGAGCTTGAAAAGTTAATTTCTATAAGTAGTAAAGGTGTTGCATGACCCCGTTGTGACGTACTCAGTGTTAACAATTCTTCACAGTTTTCCGCGGAGGAGAAATTTTCTTCCATGGCAATTTTCTTAAACGCGATCATTTATCGAGGCAGTATATTGTTTTAGAGCCTCAAAAATGTTCTCTCCTCATAGTGCTGAAATTGTTTTGTCAGTTGGAACGACTGGTTTTTTTTATTGTTCAAATGTCGTACAGTTAACATGTACAAGTAATCCATTCCTACTTTGAAACATGAATCAGGAAACTAGTTCTTAAACATCCCATTTGGTCTCAAAGCAGCGTACAGAATGGCTCACAATCCCTGGCACGCTATAGAAATGTAATTCAATTTCATAAATTACAGAATCAATTGAATTGCAGACGATAGACAACTGCAGTGAAATAATTTTTACGTTACAATCAACATCAACAAAAGATACTATGATTTTCTTTCTTTAGAAACTCTTCTGTGTAGAACTTTGTATTCATTGCTGACCATCCCCTATGATGTAGCTGACATTGATCTTTTGAATTTCTCACTACTAAACACAAAATGATTGATGTACCAGTCCAGTTCAGTTAAATCTCGTTTTAGATAAGAGGCCTCTTCGAAGGAAAAGATTTTTTCAATGTACAACCGATTGTTTCTACTACAAATCCATTAAGAATACGTCCCTTACGTGGCCCAAAACATACGATCTACTTCCAACCGAGTCTGTTACAAGTAAGATATTAAAGTCTCGCATCCTTGTATCTAATCGCTCTGAGAAAGTTTAGACTTGGGTCAGATCGTATGAAATTCAAGCAATTTCTTCCTTCATACCATCAGATAAGATTTGTAGAGAACAAACTTCAAATTTTAAATAATTATGTATTATTGTATTTCTTGAAATAGGTAAATCGGCTGCAAAATAGTTCTGAAGTCTTTTTACGGTGAAGAAATATTTGGCAACTTGAAATGGTTAATCCTAGAGATGTCGAAATTTAAGATTGCCACAGTCGTTTGGCACAATGAAATATTAATGTATTTCTGTGCAAGCAAGGCTGTGTAGAGAATCCATAAAACATCAAATCAATAAATTTTTTAGATTCTGATTGTTGGTATATATTTTACTGTTCAATTCATATTATCAAAAACCATCTGTAACATTGAGAATACTTTCATATTATTTATTAGTTAAGGTAGTTACTAAAGTAATTTTTGCTTTTGAAAGGAAACTGAAGAAATATGTAATATGTCACCATCTAGGATTGGGACCGCTGGGGTGTGTATTTGCGGAGTGAACGGTGATGAAAGATTACAAAATACCCCCATTTCTGTTGTGGCTACATTAGTTGTCAATCCCCCATTGGTTAACAACATTGAGATTGACATCAACATCCAGCCATACACGACTTGGAGGCTAGCCTCGATGCAGGTTTAGGAATTTAAAAACCCAGGCAAAAATTCTAATGCTCAAAGAGATATTGAGTCAAAAAATATACAGATACAGATAGAGATTGTTTTGACCACGTAAGGACTGCCATCCGTTTTCTCATTCTGTCCAAAGCGCATGTTCAAGTTACAAATTGATAGTCAGAAGTGAAGATTCCAAGTTATCAGCTTTTCTAAAAAATAGGTTTACTAGAGTTATGGAATCATATCGCCATCCTCAAAACATTCTTTCTTCCAGCCCCTTTTCCTCTTTCTTAGACTATTATAATTCTCATATGCTTTTGAATATTTAACGAGGGAAGTGACAATAACAAAATCTTATTACATAAAGTTTTCGCACTTTTCTTCTTCCACTCTGCCATAAATGAATGGAAATCGTCTAAGACCAAACGCTTTCATAAAATGTAAAATGAGCAATCCTAGAAATATATTATTTTTCCTGAAATATAATTATAACTATACAACCAATGTTTATATAGTGACCCAAAACCTCTGATCTCTAAAAAACACTTGGTCGAGCATCTTGCGTCTCAAATTGACATCAGTCATTGGACGCCAATTTAGTAGCTATCAAACAATGCTTATAAAACAATGTTACATAACATAGCAGACCTTCCCGCTGTCTTAACTGATGGGCCCAGTACTCGTGACTACATTTTTTCGCTGTTGGAAACAATGGGAAGCTCGATCCAGTCTCTTTTAGAGATCAGTCCACAAAGTAAAACTGTGCCTTCATAGATTGAAGTATAGACATGTACTTTGCAGGTAATTGAATGATTGAAATGAAGCCTCAAGTGTGGGTTGTGATCGACTGTAGGAAAAAAACTCGCTTCTTACTGGTTGGCAAAGTCACCAATTTTTCAACTGGACCTTTACTTCTCCATAACCTTACAGATTACGGCAAGAGAAAGGTCCATCTTGGCATTTGTTTCCAATTATCGTAGCTTCATGCCGCAACTCTCGCTAGTTCAAGATATTTGTAAAAACACGATTCAAGAGTCAGCAGATAAATTTCCTAATTTAATCTCCACATCGTAAACTCCAACATACATTCTCCATCACCGTTTGCGTCTGCGTCCAACTTTACAATGAAACATACTCTAATTTAAGTATTCCAAAGAGAAGAAACTAAAAATAGTAACCAATCAAATTTAAGTAATAAAATATCGATTGACGAAGAGAAGTCCTTTCGGCATATCCATGTTGAACGTAAGCACAGCCCAACCCCATCTGAGTGTTTCCTGGCCTTTGAGCGTGGAAACGAGGCTGTGCGTAAATATGTTGTGATTCACTAGAGAACGTGCTCACTACACACGTACTTGAAAGTAAATATGCTTTTTATCACAAATGCGTATCTATAGTAACAATAAATACAGGAAAAAACCCAATACCCATCATTACCAAGGTAAGTGTAGATTCATGCTTATGCCTCAGACTGTAGGAGACCTATGTCATCCAAAAACTCACAATTGATTCCAATCCTATAACTGGACAAAGTCACTATTTACCAGCGCTGGCACCGTATCCAAAACAGCAGTTTGTTTTGTTTTTGCAAAGAATAAATTGCTATTGATAATGCTCTAGTTAAACCACCTTTCCTTGTCCCTGTTTTGGTGATGACAAAGGTTTCGTGGAAAACACAGCAAGGCCGTCTACTGGAATTTGCTTCTCGTTACAATTGCAATATCTAACAACTGATAGCTAACTTTACCCCCATTTTATGTAGAAATTTAAAGAAAAACTTTCAACAATATTTTCATGTCTTTATAACATTTTGGTTTTTTCGTACTTTTTAACCTCTTTTCATGACTTCTCAAAAGATGACAGAGACAGATTATCTAAATTTCTTAATTCAAACTCCTTGAATGTCAAGTCTCATAAAGTAAGGCGTTATAGTTGAGACATCATTTTGTAATTGTCACGTTTTTCCTACAATTGACTGTGCAAGCAAACCTCGGGACGAACCAAACATTGGATTTAAGAACGAGATATCTTTTAAACCCTCAATTAAGTCTCTGCATGCTAGAGACACGCAAAAACGTATGCGGTTGTATTGAAATAACATTCAAAAAGCTTGATTGATTAATTGCTCAGGATCAATAGTAGAAATACCTTAAACCACGGAGTGTCGTCAACTTAAATTAAACATGTTAGCACTACTTACATTTCTTTAGTTCAACTGATTTAATAAACAGTAACAGTAAGTGGATCCTTAAGGAATTTGCTAGCAGTAGTAAAGTCTGAGACTAGCTGGAGAGGGCGAGTAAGTAAGGAATTAGGGAGCAAAGAGATTCCGTATATCGATATCGCGGCAGATTTGGCTTTATCGATGATATCATATAAAATCGAAGGCTCTGGAAACTATGAAGGTGATAATGGAAGAATTAGTGAATGGAATCAAGGGCTGCATAAAAAAGAAATAGAAGTAATTGTTGAAAAAATATGAATTGCATAGTGACAGAACGACATCTACAACTCGATTTTTTATTCTCAACATGAAAGACCACAATATTCAGTGATTATTATCGCTTAAGTATCACCTGCCTTGAAGTATTCCCAATCAAGGCCTTACTTTTTCCATTAACTCATCGAGCAAATGTTCCTAGATCTATATCATTTAGATAGTTAGTTAACGTATTGCTTTTTAAGTTCGTCGACCCACAACATTATACGAGTCAGATAGAACCTTTCGTGGAGATACAATTCATCTATTTTCCATTAAGCTATCAACTTCGTTTTAAGTAAATTTTAGCTACGACAATTATAAAACCACTAAGAAAAGATTTAAAATAGAAACAGGATATACTAATACGTTCATTGAGTAAATCAAATTTCCATCTCCTAGGGTAACCTGGGAGTACGGTTCCAAGTCATTCATTCACCATTCGTCAAATAGCCACACAGATTCGCCATTCCGTCACCATAATACGAGAGCTTCCGGTGAAGTAATGGTATCCGATTTTACGCAACGACTACATACTTACATGTGGACATTGATATCAAAGTGTTGCTTTTTTAATTCACTTTAGCAAAAGAAATGCAAAATTTAGGTTCCCTTCCTGATGGAATGATGGTAAATGACGACTCATTTGAATGTCACTATCATGAGGTCAAATTTTTAAGAATAGTAAAAATTTGGCGTGAAACCGTCCTTTATCCTTATTGTTTCATGGGTTTCGCACAATTGAATGTAAACTTTGTCAGTAGGAAGAGCCTGAAATGTCTGATAAGTGTGTATTGAATACGTTATTTTTCTTTCTGAGGAAGAGTCAATAAACATGACTGGATATCTAAGAACTTTAAACATTAACCGTTAGAAGGAGTATAATAACATTTGATTGGTAGCCTTTTGGTTTCAAAACTTGTTCATACTAAATTTCCTACGGTATTTTCAAATTTCATTCCTCTTTTAAGTAGAATTCATGAAAAGGAATCATTTGACATAAAAGAATTATTGCATGCAATCGGGCCATTAAGGGAGTTATCTAAATTTGATGCAAATGGCTGCAGGTATGAACTGGAGTCTTCATAGGATATTGGAGCTTGCCTCTAACTGTTTGACTGTATTAAAGTGTTTATGGTTCATATACTGTTTTAGACCTGGTTGTGAAACTTCTGTTTGTCAGGGTATTGGTCAATACTAGTAACATGTCATATTCGAAATAAAGACCATGGAACTGAGTTGAATGAGGTGGAGGTTTATCAATAACCTCGTTTTAATGTTTCATGTTCCCTTGAAAAAGAGATTTGAAGATGATTATCACTCATTCATCGAATAAACAAAGTTTCACACGATTGTTTATTAAGAGTAGCAACTGCAGATGACTATAGCATGGAGGATACTACAGCAATTACGTCACTTAGCCGATTATTCTATTTATTTCACGGTGAAATTGATGTATCTGATCTCTTAGATGAGTGATAAGGTGATGTTGATTGTAGATATCGTGTCCCATATAGATATCGTGTCCCATAAAGATATCGTGTCCCATATGAAAAGTCAAATAGCATTAGGTGTAGATATCAATGTATCATCCTGGTTAGTTGCATTCAAAGGTGGTGGCATTTGTTACATCTTATTATAAAGAAAAATACCCCTAACACCCTAGACTACACCTCCACTCCTTTTCGATGAGAAATATGCAAAAATCGTGGCAATCTTCATGTTACATCTACTTGTGCCTACAACGAATTTCGTATATCTGACATATTAACAACGTTTTCATATTGAGAACTGATGTTTAACCTTCTTTCTCCATTTTTGCTCACATTCATGTCTCACACTACCACCGTATCATTACTTTAAGGTCAAAAAAAGTCTTGCTATTTTGGATAGATTTAAATATGCTTTGACTATTCCTCTAAACTGGGACGATAGAATTGCTGAATCATCTAGGGAAGATAGACAAGACTTTTCATACTAAGTCTGGTCAATAAATCTGAACAAAGTTCTCATTCTCCGCAATTTTGTGGCACCATACTTTTACACCAAGTAGTCAGATTTTCATCAATGATTTATTTTACATTCATCGTGTATAGATCAATATTGGTGCCGAGTTTCAGATCCCTATTTTTAAGCAGTTTGTGGAGTTTATATAAGAGAAAGGGGGAAATGTACCGACACGACTCAGCGAAGTTGAAAAGGAACATTTAAGCTGGGGTAAAAAGGTTGGCTGAACACATAATCATGGTGACGATGATTGCAAAGATGTAGGCTACAATCCATCCAGAAGCAAGGCCCCCACTACCGGGGGAAGGGGTGCCATGTTCCCCCATTTTTCAACTGAGATGGACTATACACAAGAACGAACATACTTTATCAAACACGATCGCATAATCTCTATTGCTGGTTGCCAAAAAAGCTTGAAACCTCTCTCTAACGTTGAAAGAAAATAGTTGAACATGACAAGAGCTAAATTGCGAAGGATGAGGTTCTCTTGGTTGACCTTGGCAGTCATCTAATTCCTTGGGTTTCTCTTCGTGCGTTAAGTATGTCTAAATTAGTGACTCACTGATTTGCGAAGTTCTTTCGAAAAAATTTTGAGGATTTCCCCTTTTCCTGTCATCAAGTAATGAAATGTATCTTTATTGTTTGTAAACGCAACTGTTAATGAACGATGGAAAACACGATGAAAGTGACTGATCATTTTCAAGAAAGGTCACCATCAAAGGTTACCGAGACTTTCTCGATGTCGGAAGAAATTTCGACTTGTTTCTTCGAGATGCTGTGAGTGGTGCTTTAAATTTCCCTTATCGACCACCGAAGACCTTAATCCCCCCAAGTGATTGTTGGAGGGAGAAATAGATCTTGTCAAGATCAATGGTTTGATCAGTTTCTATCGTTACATTAGGATACAAAGTAATTGGCATCTTCATATTTTGTCAATATTTACATTCCTAACGCGAAGATTGGCTAATGATTCCATGATCATCTTTTCTATTTAAATATTTACCATGTCAAATAGCTATCATAAAATCTAAAATCTATTATAAAAGCAGGCTTTTCACCACAAGCACATTAACAAATTATTCTAATACGATTATGCTTCATCGTCATATGTAGCATTATACTATAAATATTTTGATTAAAAGAAATGGCTATAAAGATATGGGTCGTCATAAAATGCTAGAATTTTAGATTACATACTAACCTAGAATTGCTAAGTTATACTATTATATAAATTCTTTTGCAAAGATGTTTTTCCTGGAATCCCTTTTTGAGAGTAGATACTAGTACCCTAACCCCTAATTTTATTCTAGAATAGTATCTATGGTTAAAATATCGTTCTAAGAAAGTACGTCTCGAACTTTCTCGCATTTTACGCGTTCCCGAGAAAGACCCGAGAAGAAAACCCTTGAAATTGTAAACCGTTACCGCCTTCCTTTCCCCTCCATTTCTCCCTTCCCCTTCACCTTGAAATTCGTTGCGTGGATCATGGGAATGCGATCACACACAGATTTAAGTTCTTGAGCTTTAAGTGTAGAACCGAGAATCAACCATTTTATGCAATCGCGAAATTGTGAGATCTGTTTCTGAATTGAGTGTTTCATTTAAAAATACTGGTGAAGATGTCACTCCACTTTCCTGAAATTTTCTTCGCCCTGAGTTTGAATAGTAAAATTGTATTGTTCTTTGCGCTCTTCACCTATAAAATCATTGCCTATCTGTTCTTTTTAGTCTTCACTTTATCCCACATGAAGTAAATAAATCATTAAACAACAATGTCTTTCAATGCTCCCTTGCCAATGTTACGACTCAGTGCTCATTTAGCATAGAAAGTCTGATTACTTCGGACAAATATTGAGAAGTACTCAGACTGCTCAATCCGTTTACGTGGATTTTATTTGTGTTATTAATATTTAAAGAAGACGCTTCGCTTCAATAAATGTGTAGAACGACAAAATATGAAGATGAACAAATAGGAAAGGTAATATTTTAGGGAAAACAGGACTTGAAATTGAGCCTAGATATGCAACAGGTGGATGCCAAAAGAATGGTAGCTTGAATGATATGTACATAAGTTGGTATGAAAGCGTTATTATATAGATAGTACAATGATAAAAGCTCTGAACTATCAAACATTTTCCTTGCCAAATTAGATGTTTGCACGTCAACAAATCTATGTTGACATATGTATGATATCCTTATTATCAGGTATTTATTTGCTAACTGCAAACCCCATGAAAAAGCGAGAGAGCGTTCTTCCTTGTTTTCTATTCTCTGTTTAAGTCGACATGCCTGTACTGAATATAACATCCCTTGGTTGTTAGAGTACCTGTCTCAGCAAGTTTAGATTCACCGAAAGCGGTTATCAAATAGATATCAGCTCCTCATTATCGAGATAAAGAAGTAGTCCGTAATAAATCTACTCTTTCTGTGTCTAGATAAGCATGAAATAGCTAAAACTGTTCATTCAGCTGGCAGCGCAGATAATGACTTTATCCATTGGATTGAGGAGGGCATTGCAGGAAACCGTTTACTAGGATCATTTACTCGAGATCCAGTGGTTACATTGTGGGAGAAAGGCGGCCATTGGGGCTCCCTCATTTTCTCTATGAAGTATGTTGCGTTCTCCTACTGTTTTTTTAAAGCCTAAGCAATCTTGAAAGGTCAAACAAAAGCTTGGTCTGAATGAACTTATGATAAATTCCAGTTTATTATTTCTTCCATTCGACCACTACCTAGATCTGACCCCATTATTATCAAACCCACATGCTAAATCTAAGACTATGTTTAACCATGTAGAAAAACATGCTGATGGAGTGGACAAATTATTGAGAAAAACAAGATAAATAATTCTTAGTGACATTATAGAAATATTAGACATGAAGGCCACAATAGAAAGACGGCGGATACAGGAAGAAAATAGCTGTAATATTTGAGTTAGATTTTTGTGAAAAGAGGGCAACATAGAGCAGTGTTACTCAATCAATGAAATCCTTTAAAATTCCTACCTCTCACATCAGATTGACTCATGTTTTCTTGGTAAGGTCAAAATTCCTTGGTCTGAAGATCTGCCCAAGGAGTGTTATTGTTTTCAGATCCGTTATATGTTGCTTTCCATGAACATCAAGGGCTATTTTATTTAATTTCCATTTAACTCAAAGTTTACATGTCTTCATTTCAAATCTCAGTATTGTCAGGTCAACCTAATGTTATTCCAATTGCCTGACATTTTCGTTAGGTTGTTTTAAAACGGATACGGAAGGTATAGTTGCAAGTCGCGACTCAATAAGGAACACGGCGTACATCAACATAAAGGATATCAAGCGTGAAAGAAGGTCTTCATTTCCTTAAATATGACTTAACTCTAGTTCAACTAGCAAAGCTTATCCTGCTTGTACACTGAACAGAACATCTGATCGAAGACTTTGGGTATGCATTGATAATGGAGATATTTGGCTGGCAAAACACAATGGTAACAGGTAAAGTTATGCAGGTGAAATCAAGGGCCACTGAGGGCGCCGAGCTGATTATAGAAAACTTTCGGATCAAGATGTTCAAAAGAAAGCTCCTTTGCTATTCTCGAAAGAACAACTAAAATGACGAGAATTGCGGAGATGATCTTTATGGCCTCGTTGCCACAGGGCTGTATTACTAACTGCGTCATAAGAACAAGAAATCACTACCGAACGTTTAAGTCTTCAGCTGAACGCTGCCACATCTACACTCAATCTCCGCAATATTTAGTGACTGTATTTTCATGGACATAAGCAAACTCCTTGAATGAAAAATTCCAACGTTTAGTCGACTGATTTTGAAAATTCTCCGTGTGACTTCGTAGGGAAAAGCCATGGAAGTCTGATGTTTTGCAAGAAATCGTCCGAAAAGGTACAATAAAATTTTTAAAGATTTTTTTAGTTGATAGAAAAACATAAGCTAATTGCTTTTCCTGATCACTGAGTTCTGGTGACTACAGCTTTCGTTTCACGTGTTTCGGCGGAAAAAATTGTGAAACGTCACTATTGCGAAATAATAGACTTCATAGGTTGGGGCTGATATAAATTTTTGATAGGGAAAATGGCAGGCGGTACATAGTTATAAAAGAAGGATAAAGGTCCATCTTATTGAACAGTAAAATTGTTTTAATATAAATATAAACGTGAACTTGACCGTGTAATATCACCTGTCTTCAAATATCGTACATTTATCGATCTCTTGCCCATCTTAGGAGGAATAAGTTTCACATAGATCAATTTTACGTTAGTCAAGGTATTAGATTATTGCTATAAACACCGTATCAGTCCTAATATACACAAATAAATCTACTTGCTAAAGTAAAAGATAATTTTCTCTGTTATGCTACAGTTATGGCAATGATAAAAATATGAAAAGGTGGGGCAACGCTTTTCACTCCCAATACGGACTTGCAAGCCTCATGCCTGCATGATGGATCCCTGCATCTTTTCATATTAACCATAAAGAAAGTTTAGCATTCAAGCGATTACTTATGATTTCTCGCCTGATATACAGCATTGTCCATCTTTAAAGAAATTTGTGTTTGCTTCAAAGTACATCAAACTGTTTTTGTAATTCCTTCCATTCTATCAAAGGGCTCTTTTCCGAGGGGTGCACCACTCTCTTAATAGGACACACTAGGTTTCAAGGATTTTAGAGCTCTCTACGATATCGTTAGGTTTTTCCTTACTTTTTCTGGATTATCATCCGCTTTGCTTGGATTTCTTTACAAAATTTGTGGGTACCAACAAAATGTACCTTACCATGTCTTCCCGAATTTGACGTATGCACTTTAGCCTTACATTTACCTTTTTGTTTTTTGTGGCACACGCTATTTCGAGCATAGCCTATTGCTCAGCCAGAGTGAGCAATGTCCAGGGGAGAGAGCACATTTACAGGGGTGGTTTCCCGTTGCCTTCCCCTACCGACAGTCTTTACATAAGGTTAGGCGGGATTTGAACCCATAGCATCTAACAAGGGAGTCCGATTCCTTAACCACTAAACTACGGCGGCATTTATCATATCCGGGTGAAAAAGAAGACGTGCACGTCAAATACGTTTTTATTTCACTCTAAAATCGTTGAATCTCGTTTTCACAGTAAATGATTGATACTGTCAAGGAGGTCTTTTCTTAACACAAGATCAGTTCAAAAAGACACAGCACGCATTTTTAAGGTACTCATTGATCAAGCCGTAACTTTGGTAGATCAATCTGATTTAAGTTCTGCTACTGCTCACTCCGTACTATTTTGATCAAATCCCAGTATATATGTAGACTATTTATCGGAGCTTAGTATCCATGCAAGTTGAAAAGCCGATTGGCGGTGCACAATTTAAATTTTGCCTTAAGTAAAGGATCAACCTTTTCGCCAGAAGTTATTCACAGCAATCTCCTTGAGAGAAGCTTAAAACTTTCCGCAAATGATTTATACGAAATAAGAGGTTCATAACATTGTTGAAAATACCAACTAGATGAGTGTCACGTTTATAATTACTTCTGATACTGCAACACGCGTCACTTGTCAAAACTTCTATTAGCCAACAAAGGTCAACATTATCTCTTGTGATAAATTTAACTTCCAGAATGGCAACTTGAAACATAAAAAAGCGCATTCGCTGGTACCAGACTTGTTCTCAATCAAACATTAGTTGCTTAATAAATCAGTATTCGGAAATGAGGAGTTAGTTAGACTAAGGATGATTCTTGAAACGTTATTATATTTAGTTGTGACGGCTAGCAAATGTTGTGCGATTCTGTCATCGAATGTCTGCGAAGTAGGGCTATCTACTCGCTTGCATGTGATTTTGAAAGCCAATTAATGTTTTTTCGGTATAGGCCTTTACGTATTTTTGTATTCCAGTTAGCAATTTTTAGTAGAATTTGCTACACAGACTTTCATTGTGGAAGAACATTGTTTTTGCTGTATCTGTCTTTCCATTTCACAGGCGCAGTAGTCGTATATAACGGAACACTTCACTTGTCCGTAATTTGAAACCGAAGAAAATCTGGCAATTTTGTCAGAGATTGCAATTTTTGAGGGCATCTCTCGGTATTCATTTTCCAGAGAAATATTGATCATTGTTGAAACCAAAAATGTACAGCAACCACAGTCCTGCAAACGTTTTTCTACTTTCACTCAAGACGATTACCATGACCAGTGTCTGACAAAAACCATTTGCGTAATGAATCCTTCATTTAACGCAATAGGCAAGTGATCGTATTAAATTCTCGTGTTTCTAACCGGAGTGTAAATATGGGGCAGTGTCGAGTGTTTGTTCGTCGCCCTTAAGATTAGAGTTTAGATATATCTGTGAGGCTCATATATCAATATAAAGTTGAATTTTTGATCAGTATTCATTTCAAATATCGGGTGACGGATGAATGGATAGATAGTTATCTAATATCAACTTACTTGCAACTCCTTTTTATTCGTCATTTTCATTGGGGTCCCGCAGACATTCTCGTCTCAAATACGACCTGACATTAATAAAGATTGAAGCTAAACGCTATATCTCACTTAAAGTGTAACTTCAATGGTCAGAAATTGTTTGACATTTGTCCATTTTCTTTCAAGGAATCAAACTCCCACTTTAGCTTTGGTCTCACATACAGTTTCCCGTAGTTAAACGTGAATCTTTATCGACCTTTTTCAGAACGAGGCAATTTGACTTGACGTCATAAGGAACAAACTGGACGTCTTAAGGGACAGGGAACTTAAGTTGTTGATGCAAAAAAATTCACTACGAGGCAAAAATGTCGGCGGCCAGCAGTGCAGTTTTGAGCATTTTTACACGGTTTAACGTGAAGCACACTCAATATACGGGGAAAATAATAGATGAAGGCTTTTCAGGTCAGTACGATTAAAAAAATACCAAAAATTTCTGACCATTGGAGGTACACTTTAAGTTACTCCAAGTAATAAACAATAAGAGGGATGATGCCTTGGATTCAGATACCCAAACAGGATGATAGCAACTTCTTTACATCTCCGATTTATCCCTGCCAATTCCTGACTAATAATACAGCTCTTTAGTGCCAAGGAAACTGAAGAAACCCATGTAGGTTGATTGATACCCAAAATTCCATCAAACTAGTCACAGATCCACGACAAAATATAGAAAATTCAGCTATTAAGCAGGAAACGATCTTTTAACTGCGATACAAAATCTTTCATTTTCAACAATGACGATGAGAGAAGACGAGTTTGAAGTCTTTACTCTCAGCAGAAATTTGTTCGCATAACTAGCGCAGTCCTTTCAAGTTCAGTCAACTACTTTAAATATTCTCCATAAGTGAGATTTAGAAAAATTAAAGAGAGTGAGCGGATGCACTTTTTAATGAGCCAAATGTAAAGAGAAATAAAATAAAAGTGGTGAAATTAATCTATAATAGGAAGCAAAAATAAAAGTAAGCAATATTTTAAAATAAAAACAGACATAATCCACTAAGTTGAAATTATCTTTCAAAAAGTGGAAACAATTGCTGCGTGATCATATATTTCATTTCATTTTAGTCCTAATTTTCTGTCTCCGATGGTAGGGTAAGATTTCTGGCTTTCTATCACTGTCAGTGCAATTTTCCAGTCCATATCTTTAGATATTGTTTACAAAACATTAATAAATCTCTTAGGTTATCTATTCAGCAACCAAAAAGTATTCAAGAGAGATCATTATATGATCACCAAGCAATTTTCAGTAGTAATTACGAAAATACAATTAAATTTCAATATTTTAAAAAATTTTTGGATTCCTCAAATTTTACAACCCTTTTTTACCGTTCAATAGTACTGAGGGCTACCGATGAAATTTTGTCGAGGAACAAGTTTTGAGCATATGAAAAAGATATATTTAAATCGAAGCTGGAAATATTGTTTTTATCAGCTAGAAGGTTTTTGGGATCCTCAAATTTTGTCCACGGGTCGTACATCGACGTACCACATGCGTGCTTTTGCGTTAGAGTCATGAAAAAAAATGCGCGTTCCCTAAAAGTTGGAGAAACACCTGAAAGTCTATGGGAAGTATCCAGGTGCTAAGTTAAATTCATAAAGAATGTGGATAGATATCAAAACCGAACTATGTTAAACGATGAAAGATAAGGAGTGGATGGAGTGTCATCCAAGAGTGGGACGTCGTTCTTTATGATTGAATATACTGTGTGCAAAAACTATAGAATTATAACCTGTGTTACTGAGCGACGATGTAAGTTGAGTCAAATCTTATTAAAAAAAAGACCCAGATAATACTAACATACTGTAGTTTTGGCTCTATCCGTATATGGATTTCTTTTCCTGAAACAATTTCTAGTACGACTTCTTAATTTCCACATGAATAAATGCATACCTCGTTGAATTTCTGGATTTACAGGTATTACTGGTTTTCCAAACTTCCTAAAAGGATTTTTGGATTTTTCAGGAAAATTTATAAATTTCTACTAAGATTTTGAGAACACCGTACTGGAACTGTAGAATTGGTTGACCTCTCCCTTGTTGCTAGGTCTGGATTCATTGCCTTCTTAGCGGAGATCATCACTTCAGGTTAAAATTTTGCGATTTAAGCGATTGAAAGGTAGAACCTAAAATGAAATAGTAAGTGTTTGTTTGCACATTGATGTTCATAAAACCTTAAAGATTTTCATGTGATTATACATAACCTGAACGACGGCTTAAAGTTCACAAGATAGTGTGATGATAAGTGGAGACTACCCTTTTATCTTCTATCATGTAGGCAAGGATTCGGATTAATATCCCTAAAAGAAAGGAATCAAAATGATCATAAAGTGATCCCTTTTAATCACACACCAACGAGATAAGTAGATCAAAATAAACATTGATCAATTATTCTTGATTCATGTCTCTTTCCTTTTCTGAGATTCAACAGCTATTCGTGTAAGAGTAAAATTTATTACTTCACGCATATTACTAGATTAAAACTCACTTTCACTCTTACATAATAGAGAGACACGATGAAATATAGCGTTTGATTAAACTAAAATTTATCCAAGGTCTTTACTTTCTGCGGTGCCTTATCCCTAAAGAGGTAGGCAACTACATCCCTACAGTCCTCCCATTCCAGATATCTCTGCAGTAGTTGCAAGGCTGTCCATCTTCTCTCCACTGCCTTCACTAGACCGTCCATATGCTTCAAACGTGGCCTTCCTCTTGCTGCCCTTCCTTCAGCTACTCCAGTAATTCAGATGTTCGAGAGGCCTTGCTCTCTCTCATTACGTGTCCAATGTATCTCATCTGTCCCACACGTATGTCTTCACCAACCTTCTCTCTTCCTGTATTCTCCGCAAGACTTCCTTGTTGAGGACTCTGTCCTTAAGAAAACGTTCAGAATTCTCCTCCAAAACCACATACATCTCATCAGATGGAATTCTGCTCTCGTCATTTTCTCCAATGGTCGAGGTCTCGCATCCGCAAAACAGGGAAAACCATACGTAATAGTGAATTAAACGCTTCCTAGACCGGACTGACAGTGTTACTGCCAGTAAACAATGTCTTTATCTTATTCAATGCATCCTTTGCTATAGTTATTCTTCTCCTGACCTCTTCCTCGTATCGGCCTGCTTCAGAGATCATATTCCCAACTAGTTAAATCTCCTGAGTTGTTTGATTAAATTTCCCTCGAGGTTCATGTTCACTGCTTCCTCCTGTTCCATTTTTTATCAACCATGACTTGCATCTTCCCCTTTGTTTATCTTCTTTATCCTCTTTACTAAAAACCCGTAGCAATTCTTGGAATTTCTCCTTTGAGTCTACTATTAGTCCGGTACCATCAGCGTATCGGAGATTGTTGACGTTGATCTCCAATCTTGTCCCCCTTGAGGTCATATAACCTTCGCATTATTATCTCACTGTAGAGGTGAAACAAATCTGGGGACAGCACACAACCTTATCTTACTCCTTTCCGTATAGCTTGTGGCTCACTTGTAATGTCTCCGTATTTGACTACTGTCTTGTTCCAGTAGATTCTTTATCTGTCTTATATCGCGTCCATCTATTCCAAATACTCCCAAGCTTAACTCGGTCGAACGCCTTCTCATAATCGATTAAACTAAACCATAACTTATAATGAGCCTCTAACTCTTTCTCTGATATGAATGATAAAATAAATACTACATCTGGAGTACATTTTACTTTCACGAGCTCCCGTTGCTCCGCTCCGATTTCAACTGTCATCTTGGTTCATGTTCTAATTGAAACGATCCTTAATACAGTCGAACCTGTCTATAGCGGACATGCTATATAGCGGACATGCTATATAGCGGACATGCTATATAGCGGACACCTGGTAATAACAGATACATTTTCTAGGAACGGGCTGCATATGGTCAAACTCTCATTGAAATATCTCCATATAGCGGGCAGTTTTATAGTGAACACTTGTTATAGCGGATACATTTTCTCGGAACCGCGAGAAAATTTGCCTTAAAATTAACCTGTGTATAGCGGACATTCGTATTTTACTCCTATTTAAGCTCATAGGCAAGCTAGCACTCCCTCCGCC